>JAFMSR010000007.1:46086086-46097937 GCA_022818135.1 Saxidomus purpurata
CTTGACATTTCACAACCTGAAACTAGATACAGATATTAGTCAGTAATAACAACTATGTCAAAATATTTGTTTAAGGAAGCTGATTATAAAATACTCATGCTGCTCCATGCTTGAGCGCATCCTTACAAATCTCATATCTTTTCGTTAGATAGAGCCTCCGTGTACACATATGTAAAGTTTTTATTTACAAGATCTTTCTGTTACAGGGAAGGTTTTATGAGCAGTGCAAACTAGTGCAAATTATAATGAAGTTAACTTGCAAAGTATTGCTGTCTGATCATGATATACACTGCTCGCTTTCATGTCAGTATATATCAAGTATCTTTATGAACAATAAGAACTACTAGCCAATATGTCCAGGGTCATATAAGTTACAACAGTTTAACGCTCAACCCTCGATGTGTATTTTAGAAGTTCAAGGGTCAATTTGAAAGGTAAAAGCTGCTCGTTCACAGTTTCCGGTGGAACAAATCTCCAAAATTATATACTAAAACATTAAATGTACAAGTAATGATTAGAGCAAACAACACAAATACAAATCTATATAGCAAATTATTGAGAAAATCGGTTGAAAATGTTGGGGAGTTTGGTTTTAGGCACTGCTACACTGTATCTTTATACATTGTGTACTGGTATTTCAAAAAACATTCGTAACGCTTTGTAATCTGGTAGCATATAATTGAAAAACACAGAAATACTTTATAGGAATTTATAACGGAACATTTCTATTTGATGATTCGTTCTTAAATGTGTTAGGTTCAGATGAAATGAAGGTGGACTTTTTTTTTACCAAAATCGGAGAGAGAAGCTTAAACTAATTTCAGATGTTTTGAAATCGAAGTATGATATGAGTATTGGTAATCTAAAATTCCAAGTCATCTTGGAAGCCAAGTTCGGAGACTCCCTGAATGGAGCTCAGCCAATTACTTATTCATATGCTACAAAGACTTCCTTAATGGAGCTTCGTTTTTCAAGGTTCTCATAAATAATATATAATTATGGAGAATCCATATCGTTGACTTTACCTTAACACAATGTGAATGTTTTATGGCTTTGGGATTTAGTTCTGCTCAAATTAATCTCGTAACTTGTTATTATTGTTTTGTTTATACTATGTATTTTGTAAGAAGGCCTCATGTAAGATAAGTTTTGTTTTAAACATATAGACTTAATGAGTTACCTTCTATAAATAAAGATTATTATTTTTTAATCACTGATACATTATGCTAATGAGACTTCCTCAGTGGAGCGCAGCCAGTCATAGGATACTTCCTCAATTGAACTCAGCCAATCAATGATACATTATGCTAATGAGTCTTCCTCAACGGAGCGCAGCCAATCATGGGATACTTCCTAAAACAGAGATCAGCCAATCACTGATGCATACGCTACAAGTAGAAAAAGATGATGATTCGATTGTAAATGTCACCCGTATGGCATACACAATGTTTTACATATAGCCGGGTGATCTAGTTTTGACATTAGATTACCCATATTTAAACACGGCCAAAGTTTTATCAAGACAATCATACTGACCAAGTTTCAGACCAAGATCCAATGAAAAATGCAACCACTATTGCATACAAAAGGTTTTTCTATGATTTGAACCCATGATCTAGTTTTTGAACCCAGATGGCCCATATTCATACTCCACCTTGAAAATCAAGGCTGTCATTTTTACTACGTTTCATGAAGATCTAGTGAAAAATGCAGCCGTTATTGCATACACAAGTTTAAAATCTTTTTTTTCAAAAATGACACTAATACATAAAATATAAAACTAAAGGCTAGAATCAAAAATGGAAGTAAAAATCTAGGTAGGAATTTGCAAAAATCGATTGGAAATGCTGGTTTTACGGCACCGCTACACTATATGTGTATATTGGAATTTCAAAAGCGCGTGTAAAGCTTTATAACTTGGAAGCGTATTATTTCAAATCTACCGATACACTTTACAGAGATTTATACTTGAACATTTTTATATGACTATATGTTCTATTATACTTTATTTTCATACAGGTAGAAGAACTTTATTTTTTTACCAAAATCTGAGAGCGAGCAGCTTTAATGGGGCATTTGTGTATTACAAACGGGTATGGAGGAAAAGTTTTAAGAACCTCTGAAACCACATGGCCCTCAGCTTAAATATTTGACAAGCAGCATTGTCTAATGATTCCATAAAACATTATTCAAACCTTGACCCCATGGTCGAAATAGACCCGGGGTCACACGATTTTACATCGAGTTATATAGGGAAATATTTTTTCAAATTCCCGCTGAAATATAAAGGCCCAGAGCTTAGATATTTAGCATGGAACATCGTCTTGTGGACCTCTACGTAGATTGTTCATATTATGATCCCCGATCACAGTGGACTTCGACATTTAGATAGGCAAGAAAATCTAACAAAACTTTCTTGTCTCAAACCGTAATGCCTATAGCTCAGATACTTGGCTGATAACATTGCCAAATTTTCCTCTAACATGACCCAAAACCGCTCCCAGGCAAAATCGCCTTCGCCCCGGGGCTCTGAGAAATGAAGGAAATCTCTAAATTCTTATTGTATCGAACCACACGACACAGATCTTAAATATTGGGCATGTAGCGTTGCTTAGTGGTACTGTACTAAGATGTTAAAATATTACCCCATGGGTACAAGTTGGCCCCGCCACGGGGTCATTTGACCTACTTTCTTTTTTGGGGGGGGGGTGTTTTTTTTTTTTTTTTTTTTTTTTTGGGTTTTTTCCGGAGGGAGTATTTTTTTTTTTACTTTCTGTTGTTTTGAAATGGTGGGGGAATAGGTGGGTGGCGCACCATAAACCGGTTTAAGCTCCCCGGTTGCCCTGACCGTTCCAAGCGGGCCCCCGCCTTAGCGTTTGTCCTTTTTGTAGTAGTATGTGGGAGGGGTGGGTGTGGGTGGGGGGGGGGGGGGGGGGGGGGGGGGGGGGGGGGGGGGGGGGGGGGGGGGGGGGGGGGGGGGGGGGGGGGGGGGGGGGGGGGGGGGGGGGGGGGGGGGGGGGGGGGGGGGGGGGGGGGGGGGTGCGGGGGGGGGGGTTGTTTTTTTTTTGTGTTTGTGTGTGTGTGTGTGTGTGTTTTTGTGTGTGTGTGTGTGTGTTTGGTGGGGGTGTTTTTGGGGGGGGGGGGGGGTTGTTTTGGGGGGGTGGGTTTTGGTGCGTGGCATTTCCTGTTTGATATTATTTTTTGATTTTGCTTTCAGTTAAAATATAATTATGTTTACAGTTTTGCATGCAGATTTCAACTTCAAAATTGTTTGACTTTGACCTACCTTCATGTTTTCGAAACTACATCAACGAAATTTTAACTATTCAGAAAGTTTCCATGCAGATTTTGTTTGCTTGACCTCGACATTGACATACTTTCTGTTTTTGAAGCTATATTAAAGGATGTTGGACCATGTATATAGTTTTGTATTTAGTTTTCAACTTCGGTATTGGCTCACCTTGACCTATTGACCCTTTCTTCTGCTATTGTTACTATTTTCTTTGCAATGTTACTTTAACCAATTCTTTCAACATGTACTGTTTCCTTGCTTGAGTTAACTCTGTAATCTTCATTCTACTGCAACTTATCTGTTCTAGTGTGAAGACAGTATAAAATGACTCAATGGTCAGTGTTCAATAAAATGGAGGTTATGATATTGGCCCAGCAATAACGACATAGTATATTCGAAATCAGTTTTTCTGTCATGGAATGTAAAAGTTGACATTTTATCAACAAATTGTATTATCAATGCTTATTCAACACGAGAGGCTGCAGACAATAACTTGATGTTATTTGTTACATTTTCCGACATTCATTGCATATAAGTGACAGGGATGCATTAGTAGCCTTAACTGCATTTCACACTTGGATTCAAATAGAGCAAAATGTTCATTATTGCAGGAGATATAGCAGCAGTTTACGTATCTCTAAGCATAATTGAAAGTGTATACTATACAATTATAGACTAATGGTAAAGCCAATGTATAGCTCTGCGGACATTTTAAAAAAATGAAGTCCTTGTTCAATATCGGGTTTTAAACCGGTTCGCAAAATTGTAGATTGACCGATACATTAGGGTAAAATTATTATTGCTTGCATACGAGATGGGAATGTCTGCAGATTTTACCTGGACAATCTTACATCCCCCCCACGTGAATTACTTGTGACGTAACGTTATAAACAATGTGACGTCACTTTCCCAAACACAGCATCTGAATAACGTTTGTTTTTATATTAAAATGCATCATGTTGATAAGTTTGTATTTAAATATCTTTTTCAAAGTGCAAGACGGTTTCTGCCATGAGATACTTTGTTCAGATGGAAATATCGATATGGATATTTCGATCTGAACCTCGTGCTCATGGAAGAAACTAATCCTCGTATACCTCATAAAAAGAAGCAAATATGTGCAAAACTATAACAGAAATGACGTCTTGAAGTTCGCACAGGTCTACGTACACATTATTTGTCAGGTCTTCACATACCTTTGCGAACCCGGCACATGATCGCTAATGGCCAATAAGGATTAAGTATTTATAATAGGTATGCTAAATATCTTAATATCTCTTTGGAACGTTTTATCTATATGATAGGCAATGTTGAATGATTCGATATGGGTCGACAATTAAGTACGATAGGTACATTTTGTGTATATGTGTATTTTGTCTCAAATCAAGTCTCAAATGACCATAAAATATTAGCGATTACTGTTGCGGTTTTGAAAAGTATCGTGTTATGTAATGTCTGCTTCTTTTACGTTCTAATGCACAAGTTATAATGTTGTTGTTTTTTCATACTAGCTTGAAGCTTATCAAGTCTTCATTGAGTTCGCTTCCTTGAAAATTCAGTACTGATGTCATATGAGGAGGAACGATCATGACACCCTAGTGGGGCTCGAACCCGCAATCTCCGGGATGAGCGACAGATACCTTAACCTCTACAACATTCCTGGCTTTATGTAAAATGGTTGGTACATGTAATGTCTGTTTATTTTAGAGATGGACAGGAAGCAGATGTACAACCTCAAAACAGTAGCAAAGTTGGACACTTTGGCACACATTCTTGGTTTGTTAACGGAAAAATATACCGATGACTGCAGTTAATGGCCGATGAACTAACAAAGACTTAGGCATTCGGGCAAACAGTTTAACCAAGATCAAGTTTGCTTCGACATATAAGAACCAAGCCAACATGTAAATACAGAGAATCAACTATGAATAAGAATCTCATTACAAGAAACATACTCCCATTAGAATTCGTCAAAGTCACCAATATTCTATATTCTTCAATATTAATAATTCTTATACACTTTTTTTATGTTAATTAATAAAATTTTGTTCGTGCTAAAAAAATATCGTTCAAATCTTTACTTTAATGCCCCCGTGGGAGGGCATGTAAAAATCGCACCGTCCGTCCGTGCGTCCGTCCATCCGCCGTACGTGCGTCCGTCCTTACATTTTGTCGTACCCCGGCTGTAACATTGTCACGCATTGAAGGATTTAAAATAGCTTGACACAAATGTTCCGCACATCAAGACGGCGTTTCGCGTGCAAGACCTACGTCCCTTCCTTCAAGGTCAAGTCACACCTGGGAGTTTGAAGGTAATTGAATCCTATATATATGCTCACATTCGTGTCCGGACTGTAACTTTGTCATGAATTGATGGATTTTAAAAAAACTACGCACAAATGTTTAGCACATCACTATGACGTGTCGCGTGTAAGACCCACATCCATAACTCTAAGGTCAAGGTCACACTCAGAGCTTATAGGTAATTGAATCCTGTATAAAATGCACACATTCATGGCAATTTTCCGGGTGTCTTTGGGGAGTTTAGGGATGCCTTAATAGTTGGCCCGAAAGGATCAGTTTTGCAGTCAGAATGATTATTTTATTGATGTAATTTAAATTTTAAAAAAAAATGTTTTATTCCAGTATTGGAATAAGTTTTTCTTTTGTTATAATATAATCACTTTTTAAAGATTTCAAAATGACCATCAGGACTTTAAGCAATACGTTTATCACTGCCTTATATTACAACTATTCTTAAAAAAATTAATATAACCAAGTTATACACACTGTATATGAACCAGTATCATAGTTTCATTTCCATTGCATAATAGAGAAAATCCGGTGAAAATCCATTTTGACTATCCTAGTCCACCCTTTGTGTGTGTGTGTTTTTTTTTAAATTAATGTCTTTTAATAACAGAAATAACTCAGCATAACTATTTATTTAATGTTTCAAAAACATTTCGTACTATGTTTTAGCATCGTACTTCGTCGTAACTAAGTATTGAAACTTTGACGGTTTATATAACTATAAAAATGTTTTAGAATTTAATGACAGCTTATACCATGGACTTCCAGCAAATTGTAAACCATATAAGGCCCCGCCCTGAAGGGCGGCGCCAATGGTAAGTAGGAATACGTCATTGTCAACCTTATTTGACTGACAGTTTTAGAGTGTATTTAAGAATTGATGTTACACGTCAGACAGATGAAACATAATTTATCGAACGTCGCAGTATCAAATGGCAGACAAACTAATTTTTTAAGATATAGCAGACACATCATTCCTATAGACCACCCCATTAGCTTAACGAGTAACGTTATACTTGAAGCAATGGTATTTCATATTAGTTAGCAAAATTGTTGCCAACAAATGGTCGCCGATTATCATTGTTATTTAAAAAGAACGATGTTTTACCGGCGGAAAATTTGCTTTTCAAATAAAGATATAGCTCAGTAATCTTTCATTGATATTGCAAACATTGACAAAGGCTTTATGGCAGTATTGTTTACAATGTAATTCCACAATACCAGTGTATGCATTGTTATGAGGCTGCAAAATGTATAGGATAATATGGTCGTTTTATGTTGTTATATACATTAACTTGAACTCTTGGGTATCAAAAATTGTGCAGCGAAAATAATACATATAACGGACGGGTATGTTTTCTACGAGACTTTAGTTTTCCGGAACTAAACTTCATCCTCATTCTCCGATTTGTTACTTTACTGTACGGAATTAAGGGATCCCTTCATCTTTGATCTGCTACAGTATGTTAACTTTACGAAATGAAGAGATCCCTTCATACCATGTTACAATCATTTTTAAGCGTGTGAAATTTGGACAGCCCCTTTTGATCTTTTTTCTTTCAAAATCCCTTGACAACTTTATTATCAAATATGTACAAAATCAGCTGTTTTATCCAGTTTTCCAACTATAAACGAGTTAACTTTGTCCTTTCATGTCTTGACATGTACCTGTACCGCAGTCCGCTCAAGCCATGATAAGTACGAAGGCTAGGTACTAACACAGCACAAGTCAGATGGTAAGCTCAATCGGTAGAGCTATATACTTTTAATCTCGAGGTACATTTTAGCGGGTTCCACTCGGGGCTGACCACCTAAAATTACTTACAGTCTTTCGGATGAGACTTAAACCGAGGTCCAATGTATGGATGCAATACATATTGCACGTTAAAGAACCAGGGATGTCTCTGAAATTGGGACGATTTCTGTATCTTGCACTATCCTCAGAAAACCTAAAATAACTAACCTCTTCTTGGGAAACCGGTACCAATGATAAAACCCTATTATACGATAAAGTAATCGTGCTGACATCAGGCATCTAGAGGCAGATAGTAGTAAATGCATAATTATAGAAACAGAGATGCTATCACAAAGTATCTTATCACTCAAACAAAAACAGTTCTTCCCATTCGGTGGCAATATAAATGATACTATTGAACCAGACGAAATGATTAATTACCATAATGTCAAAATACAAAATAATGGAATCGAATATTGTGGTATCAAATGGAAAACTATCAAATGCATTGATTATGAGTCTATCTTACATAGGTATTACGAAAACGGCCTGTCAAACAAAGAAGACATTAATCAAGTAGAAGAAAAAGGAAAGGAACAAGATTTAACATAATTTTTAGTTTTATTAACAATTCATTTTCTATATTTACCGTAAACATATAATGTATAAGTTGGTAAACACATTCTATGAATACCCCCTAAAAAGACTGTGACCAGATTCAGTTAGGTAACATGTCCCTTATGTATACATGCAATTGAACGTCTTAGTTTGAATAATAGCATTAGGGACATGAGCTGTAGCGTGGCAGTGCAGGGAAGAATTTTTAAATTTTTTATCATAATTTTTTTCAATCTATTTTTCCAATAACCTGTTAATAATGACTGACAAGTTCATTTACTCAATTGTTAAGGGTGTCACAAACCGTTGTTTTGCGATATGATAATGACTAAATAAGCCGAAATTGATATGAAAGTAGCTCGTTAATGTTCATTGTTCCATGTAGTTCCAGTAGCATCAGAACGGACGCGTTCGTTAACGTGTTGCTCTGTGTCGCAAAACGATTATGGTTTTCCAGAAGATGCCGTCTTTGTCAGCAGAATGAACATTCTCATTGGCTTTGTTACAATTCATTTCACTGGGTATATATGTTGCAGTTCATTTAAAGATTCAAAACGTCGCATGGCGGCTCAAACCAGACCTGCCTTAAAAAAAACTTGTTTTTCTATTTTATTTTACAATCGTCATAACTATATATTTTATATTATGCATATACAAAACTTAAGTAATTGTAACATACATGTAATTATTTGGGGCACTTTTTAAGAGGAAAAAAATCGAGATGAGTTATATTTTGGAGAATAAAACATACCGAAACTATGGATAGTAATATCATTACGGTAGACAAGATTTAGTGAAAGGAGAAGAAGAAGAAGAAGAAGAAGAAGAAGTAAAACAAACTTAAATGTACAAGTATGTTGTTCCTTAAGAAAAGGTGATATTGATATTATTGATACTTTGATGTACAATCATAGATAACTCGGCTTAACTAACATACATACGTAGTCTAATACAAGTCTGATTTCGTTCTTCAAGCCTGTTCATAAATGATAAATCATTTACATTTCTAATGTAATGGTTTCTTATACCCATTTTTATGGCAGAATTTTCCAGTATATTGTATTCATTCTGTCTGACCTGTCACATTATGTCTTAATCAGAGAGTACCATCCGTCACTTAAAATAGTTTGACGTCGTAATATATATATATACAGTGTATAACAATTGATTCAAGTATATAATAGGTTATCGTTTAGACAATGACTAGGCCAAAAATAAAAAATGACAAGCAGTGCAATTTAAATCAAAATCTCAATAGCATTAATGATTTGCGGCAGAATAAAGAATCTGAAGACACGCTACAAATCCACGGTTACATGTACATGTACCAGAAACCAGCGTAAATGCATTTCACTAGTTGACGTTTCAACGGTCTCATTGAACATATAATTTGTGTTCCGAGAATATAATCTGCTAGATGTAGGGAGTGCCTCTTTAAATAAAATGTGATCATTTGTGTTGTGTTGTGTTGTGTTGTGTTGTGTTGTTGGCATTAATCCTGTAAGTATTCATGGTTAAACATTTAGCAAGCAGGGGAGTGTTGAATTTCCTAAAAATGCTTGTGCTAGCTTCTTATGTATTTTAAATACATACGTTGATATTTTGGTGTTTTACACTCGCTCACCGGATTGAACGTATGTCGGTTTCAACGTTTATTGGGCATTGTATTTTTCAAGGAAATGTGAATACTTAGGCAGATTGTCAAATAAACCAGTTTGTACGTCTATTCCAATTCAAAATGTATTAACGATCGTTCCAACCGTTATTTTGGTCATTTATTACTACACAGTTTATCTAATCAATATTCCTGGGAAGAACCAGAACGTAACTTTTATTTTTCGTAAGAAACTGTCAACATTCACACGGAAAGAGACATGGTCTGTAGCGGGGCTCGGGCCTCTGACCCTCAACTTCCGTATTTTTTTTATTTCAAAGGACGGTTGTACTCAAAAACAACAACAACAAAAAACTCTATCGCATCCAGAAGAAATTTCATTTCTTTAAAGAAATGTATACTTTGCTGTCATCTAAAGTTGAAATGTCCCAGGTTTCCTTAACTAAACAGTTCCAGCAAGTCATTCTAGTTATTCCAGACAATGAAAACATATCATATAATTCACATTGGTCTGGTATTTGTCTCCTCGAATAAACTGTCTCACATTGTTTTAGATAAGATATCTATACGGAAATGCAATGTGTTAACTTGACAATTATTTAATAAAGTATGGTCTACTGGTATGGAAATTAGTTTACACCCCATAAGTGCACAAAGGCACATTTTAAACCAAAAAAAAAAACGTCTTTCAAATTAATATTTTAGTGTTATATTCATTTAGCTACAATTCACCCTATACAATGTAGTACGTGTTATTACTGTGTAAAACGGACTTGTTAGGTGACAAGCGGTGGCCTTGGGTCCAAGTGTGTGTGTATTGTTATAATTGTGCCTCAATTTAACGTCATTATTTTAACAAGTGTTCTGCTTAAAAGAGCACCCAATGGGTCATGCCGCGTGGGTAGGATGTATGAGCATAGCAAGAAAGCCTATAAGCTCACCTGAGAACCAAAACGTGTTTTCAATTCAAACCGTTTTTGGAGCTTGCGTGCAGTTTTCTATCTATTTGATCAGTGTTGACGGGAATGGATCCCGTGAGAAAAGATGATGTAGAGGCATTGCATCTCTACCTTCTGAGTAGTTGCATAAAAGCTTGCTTTATCTGTTTCTAATCCATTCCTTATCCTTATCAGGTAATCCGTTACTGTTAAGATGTGAGATTTTTGTCCTAGCGTAAAATTAACGCTGCCATTCAGTAAGCTAGTTTCATGTATTAGTTCAATCTGTAATTATATATATTATGTAATTCGTTTATCCAGAATTAAGCGTAATAAGATTTTAAATAGCTTTTTAAAAATATCTTTGTTTACCAATATAATGATGCATCTTCTTCTTGTATAATACATGTACATTAATTAATCATTTTACGTATATTTAGCGTATTTGTAACAATGGTTTCCTCTTTAAGTGATATTACCCTTCAAAGTGACCATCATAAATTAAAAAATGAAACATTATTTAGTGATTTATACTCCTGGAATAATAAACATTGCCATTGTTATAACCCATAAATAACAATCTGTATAACAGTTTCATTCACATTGAATATGGAGGAAATCTGTAAAAATCTTTTCTGACTGTCCTTGTCAAAAATAAAAAAATGAACTTTATTGGTTTACGTATATCTTTATTTGTTTTTGTCAATAATCATAATAATAGAAATAACTTTGTAAAACTTATTTTCTTATATGTTTTTAAAGCATCTACTTTGTTTTGAGCATCATTCTTGACTATAAACAAATGTAACCATTTTGAAGGGTGATATAATTTTAAGCGATTGGTTTCACAGTGGCTTGTCAAGAGTCAAGAGGATTTGTTAAGCAAATAAAACAAATCACTTTAAAATTTACATTATTTTTAATCCAAAAAAACGCCCCAGAAGTTCTGACATTGAGAAATTTTTATTTCATCCGGGGAAAGAACATTAATTGCGGCCCTTAAAATGTGCATATCGAATAGCTCATAAAAAACAAGTCGAGAAGAACAGTTTTAATTCCAAAAAAAAAGCTCATGCAATTTCCGAATCAAAGGTTATATTGCCAATGTCAAAATCCACTAAAATCTGTGGAAAATCATTACATTCTAAATCGTTTCTTTCACATCATCTGACATCAATTTGACCAAGTCTCTCCGAGGAGAATGTCTTTATTCGTTTCCATTATTCAACTGTTACGATGTTTGATACGAGCTGTCAATTTTAATATTAATGATAAACAAAGAACAAAACAGATTTCTCATGCTAAAGGGTTTTTTCGCTGACAAGAAACTTTTCTTTAGT
>JAFMSR010000007.1:46098437-46299045 GCA_022818135.1 Saxidomus purpurata
AAACTGGGTCATGTCATATATCAAAATGTCGGGCTCGGCGAGCACTTTAACATGGTGCAAGAAATTGCCTGAAAAGGTCAACCGCTCGGCCGTAATCGGCGAAAAACCGGAATTTTCACACCTTTGGCCAAACTGGGTCATGTCATATATCAAAATGTCGGGCTCGGCGAGCACTTTAACATGGTGCAAGAAATTGCCTGAAAAGGTCAACCGCTCGGCCGTAATCGGCGAAAAACCGGAATTTTCACACCTTTGGCCAAACTGGGTCATGTCATATATCAAAATGTCGGGCTCGGCGAGCACTTTAACATGGTGCAAGAAATTGCCTGAAAAGGTCAACCGCTCGGCCGTAATCGGCGAAAAACCGGAATTTTCACACCTTTGGCCAAACTGGGTCATGTCATATATCAAAATGTCGGGCTCGGCGAGCACTTTAACATGGTGCAAGAAATTGCCTGAAAAGGTCAACCGCTCGGCCGTAATCGGCGAAAAACCGGAATTTTCACACCTTTGGCCAAACTGGGTCATGTCATATATCAAAATGTCGGGCTCGGCGAGCACTTTAACATGGTGCAAGAAATTGCCTGAAAAGGTCAACCGCTCGGCCGTAATCGGCGAAAAACCGGAATTTTCACACCTTTGGCCAAACTGGGTCATGTCATATATCAAAATGTCGGGCTCGGCGAGCACTTTAACATGGTGCAAGAAATTGCCTGAAAAGGTCAACCGCTCGGCCGTAATCGGCGAAAAACCGGAATTTTCACACCTTTGGCCAAACTGGGTCATGTCATATATCAAAATGTCGGGCTCGGCGAGCACTTTAACATGGTGCAAGAAATTGCCTGAAAAGGTCAACCGCTCGGCCGTAATCGGCGAAAAACCGGAATTTTCACACCTTTGGCCAAACTGGGTCATGTCATATATCAAAATGTCGGGCTCGGCGAGCACTTTAACATGGTGCAAGAAATTGCCTGAAAAGGTCAACCGCTCGGCCGTAATCGGCGAAAAACCGGAATTTTCACACCTTTGGCCAAACTGGGTCATGTCATATATCAAAATGTCGGGCTCGGCGAGCACTTTAACATGGTGCAAGAAATTGCCTGAAAAGGTCAACCGCTCGGCCGTAATCGGCGAAAAACCGGAATTTTCACACCTTTGGCCAAACTGGGTCATGTCATATATCAAAATGTCGGGCTCGGCGAGCACTTTAACATGGTGCAAGAAATTGCCTGAAAAGGTCAACCGCTCGGCCGTAATCGGCGAAAAACCGGAATTTTCACACCTTTGGCCAAACTGGGTCATGTCATATATCAAAATGTCGGGCTCGGCGAGCACTTTAACATGGTGCAAGAAATTGCCTGAAAAGGTCAACCGCTCGGCCGTAATCGGCGAAAAACCGGAATTTTCACACCTTTGGCCAAACTGGGTCATGTCATATATCAAAATGTCGGGCTCGGCGAGCACTTTAACATGGTGCAAGAAATTGCCTGAAAAGGTCAACCGCTCGGCCGTAATCGGCGAAAAACCGGAATTTTCACACCTTTGGCCAAACTGGGTCATGTCATATATCAAAATGTCGGGCTCGGCGAGCACTTTAACATGGTGCAAGAAATTGCCTGAAAAGGTCAACCGCTCGGCCGTAATCGGCGAAAAACCGGAATTTTCACACCTTTGGCCAAACTGGGTCATGTCATATATCAAAATGTCGGGCTCGGCGAGCACTTTAACATGGTGCAAGAAATTGCCTGAAAAGGTCAACCGCTCGGCCGTAATCGGCGAAAAACCGGAATTTTCACACCTTTGGCCAAACTGGGTCATGTCATATATCAAAATGTCGGGCTCGGCGAGCACTTTAACATGGTGCAAGAAATTGCCTGAAAAGGTCAACCGCTCGGCCGTAATCGGCGAAAAACCGGAATTTTCACACCTTTGGCCAAACTGGGTCATGTCATATATCAAAATGTCGGGCTCGGCGAGCACTTTAACATGGTGCAAGAAATTGCCTGAAAAGGTCAACCGCTCGGCCGTAATCGGCGAAAAACCGGAATTTTCACACCTTTGGCCAAACTGGGTCATGTCATATATCAAAATGTCGGGCTCGGCGAGCACTTTAACATGGTGCAAGAAATTGCCTGAAAAGGTCAACCGCTCGGCCGTAATCGGCGAAAAACCGGAATTTTCACACCTTTGGCCAAACTGGGTCATGTCATATATCAAAATGTCGGGCTCGGCGAGCACTTTAACATGGTGCAAGAAATTGCCTGAAAAGGTCAACCGCTCGGCCGTAATCGGCGAAAAACCGGAATTTTCACACCTTTGGCCAAACTGGGTCATGTCATATATCAAAATGTCGGGCTCGGCGAGCACTTTAACATGGTGCAAGAAATTGCCTGAAAAGGTCAACCGCTCGGCCGTAATCGGCGAAAAACCGGAATTTTCACACCTTTGGCCAAACTGGGTCATGTCATATATCAAAATGTCGGGCTCGGCGAGCACTTTAACATGGTGCAAGAAATTGCCTGAAAAGGTCAACCGCTCGGCCGTAATCGGCGAAAAACCGGAATTTTCACACCTTTGGCCAAACTGGGTCATGTCATATATCAAAATGTCGGGCTCGGCGAGCACTTTAACATGGTGCAAGAAATTGCCTGAAAAGGTCAACCGCTCGGCCGTAATCGGCGAAAAACCGGAATTTTCACACCTTTGGCCAAACTGGGTCATGTCATATATCAAAATGTCGGGCTCGGCGAGCACTTTAACATGGTGCAAGAAATTGCCTGAAAAGGTCAACCGCTCGGCCGTAATCGGCGAAAAACCGGAATTTTCACACCTTTGGCCAAACTGGGTCATGTCATATATCAAAATGTCGGGCTCGGCGAGCACTTTAACATGGTGCAAGAAATTGCCTGAAAAGGTCAACCGCTCGGCCGTAATCGGCGAAAAACCGGAATTTTCACACCTTTGGCCAAACTGGGTCATGTCATATATCAAAATGTCGGGCTCGGCGAGCACTTTAACATGGTGCAAGAAATTGCCTGAAAAGGTCAACCGCTCGGCCGTAATCGGCGAAAAACCGGAATTTTCACACCTTTGGCCAAACTGGGTCATGTCATATATCAAAATGTCGGGCTCGGCGAGCACTTTAACATGGTGCAAGAAATTGCCTGAAAAGGTCAACCGCTCGGCCGTAATCGGCGAAAAACCGGAATTTTCACACCTTTGGCCAAACTGGGTCATGTCATATATCAAAATGTCGGGCTCGGCGAGCACTTTAACATGGTGCAAGAAATTGCCTGAAAAGGTCAACCGCTCGGCCGTAATCGGCGAAAAACCGGAATTTTCACACCTTTGGCCAAACTGGGTCATGTCATATATCAAAATGTCGGGCTCGGCGAGCACTTTAACATGGTGCAAGAAATTGCCTGAAAAGGTCAACCGCTCGGCCGTAATCGGCGAAAAACCGGAATTTTCACACCTTTGGCCAAACTGGGTCATGTCATATATCAAAATGTCGGGCTCGGCGAGCACTTTAACATGGTGCAAGAAATTGCCTGAAAAGGTCAACCGCTCGGCCGTAATCGGCGAAAAACCGGAATTTTCACACCTTTGGCCAAACTGGGTCATGTCATATATCAAAATGTCGGGCTCGGCGAGCACTTTAACATGGTGCAAGAAATTGCCTGAAAAGGTCAACCGCTCGGCCGTAATCGGCGAAAAACCGGAATTTTCACACCTTTGGCCAAACTGGGTCATGTCATATATCAAAATGTCGGGCTCGGCGAGCACTTTAACATGGTGCAAGAAATTGCCTGAAAAGGTCAACCGCTCGGCCGTAATCGGCGAAAAACCGGAATTTTCACACCTTTGGCCAAACTGGGTCATGTCATATATCAAAATGTCGGGCTCGGCGAGCACTTTAACATGGTGCAAGAAATTGCCTGAAAAGGTCAACCGCTCGGCCGTAATCGGCGAAAAACCGGAATTTTCACACCTTTGGCCAAACTGGGTCATGTCATATATCAAAATGTCGGGCTCGGCGAGCACTTTAACATGGTGCAAGAAATTGCCTGAAAAGGTCAACCGCTCGGCCGTAATCGGCGAAAAACCGGAATTTTCACACCTTTGGCCAAACTGGGTCATGTCATATATCAAAATGTCGGGCTCGGCGAGCACTTTAACATGGTGCAAGAAATTGCCTGAAAAGGTCAACCGCTCGGCCGTAATCGGCGAAAAACCGGAATTTTCACACCTTTGGCCAAACTGGGTCATGTCATATATCAAAATGTCGGGCTCGGCGAGCACTTTAACATGGTGCAAGAAATTGCCTGAAAAGGTCAACCGCTCGGCCGTAATCGGCGAAAAACCGGAATTTTCACACCTTTGGCCAAACTGGGTCATGTCATATATCAAAATGTCGGGCTCGGCGAGCACTTTAACATGGTGCAAGAAATTGCCTGAAAAGGTCAACCGCTCGGCCGTAATCGGCGAAAAACCGGAATTTTCACACCTTTGGCCAAACTGGGTCATGTCATATATCAAAATGTCGGGCTCGGCGAGCACTTTAACATGGTGCAAGAAATTGCCTGAAAAGGTCAACCGCTCGGCCGTAATCGGCGAAAAACCGGAATTTTCACACCTTTGGCCAAACTGGGTCATGTCATATATCAAAATGTCGGGCTCGGCGAGCACTTTAACATGGTGCAAGAAATTGCCTGAAAAGGTCAACCGCTCGGCCGTAATCGGCGAAAAACCGGAATTTTCACACCTTTGGCCAAACTGGGTCATGTCATATATCAAAATGTCGGGCTCGGCGAGCACTTTAACATGGTGCAAGAAATTGCCTGAAAAGGTCAACCGCTCGGCCGTAATCGGCGAAAAACCGGAATTTTCACACCTTTGGCCAAACTGGGTCATGTCATATATCAAAATGTCGGGCTCGGCGAGCACTTTAACATGGTGCAAGAAATTGCCTGAAAAGGTCAACCGCTCGGCCGTAATCGGCGAAAAACCGGAATTTTCACACCTTTGGCCAAACTGGGTCATGTCATATATCAAAATGTCGGGCTCGGCGAGCACTTTAACATGGTGCAAGAAATTGCCTGAAAAGGTCAACCGCTCGGCCGTAATCGGCGAAAAACCGGAATTTTCACACCTTTGGCCAAACTGGGTCATGTCATATATCAAAATGTCGGGCTCGGCGAGCACTTTAACATGGTGCAAGAAATTGCCTGAAAAGGTCAACCGCTCGGCCGTAATCGGCGAAAAACCGGAATTTTCACACCTTTGGCCAAACTGGGTCATGTCATATATCAAAATGTCGGGCTCGGCGAGCACTTTAACATGGTGCAAGAAATTGCCTGAAAAGGTCAACCGCTCGGCCGTAATCGGCGAAAAACCGGAATTTTCACACCTTTGGCCAAACTGGGTCATGTCATATATCAAAATGTCGGGCTCGGCGAGCACTTTAACATGGTGCAAGAAATTGCCTGAAAAGGTCAACCGCTCGGCCGTAATCGGCGAAAAACCGGAATTTTCACACCTTTGGCCAAACTGGGTCATGTCATATATCAAAATGTCGGGCTCGGCGAGCACTTTAACATGGTGCAAGAAATTGCCTGAAAAGGTCAACCGCTCGGCCGTAATCGGCGAAAAACCGGAATTTTCACACCTTTGGCCAAACTGGGTCATGTCATATATCAAAATGTCGGGCTCGGCGAGCACTTTAACATGGTGCAAGAAATTGCCTGAAAAGGTCAACCGCTCGGCCGTAATCGGCGAAAAACCGGAATTTTCACACCTTTGGCCAAACTGGGTCATGTCATATATCAAAATGTCGGGCTCGGCGAGCACTTTAACATGGTGCAAGAAATTGCCTGAAAAGGTCAACCGCTCGGCCGTAATCGGCGAAAAACCGGAATTTTCACACCTTTGGCCAAACTGGGTCATGTCATATATCAAAATGTCGGGCTCGGCGAGCACTTTAACATGGTGCAAGAAATTGCCTGAAAAGGTCAACCGCTCGGCCGTAATCGGCGAAAAACCGGAATTTTCACACCTTTGGCCAAACTGGGTCATGTCATATATCAAAATGTCGGGCTCGGCGAGCACTTTAACATGGTGCAAGAAATTGCCTGAAAAGGTCAACCGCTCGGCCGTAATCGGCGAAAAACCGGAATTTTCACACCTTTGGCCAAACTGGGTCATGTCATATATCAAAATGTCGGGCTCGGCGAGCACTTTAACATGGTGCAAGAAATTGCCTGAAAAGGTCAACCGCTCGGCCGTAATCGGCGAAAAACCGGAATTTTCACACCTTTGGCCAAACTGGGTCATGTCATATATCAAAATGTCGGGCTCGGCGAGCACTTTAACATGGTGCAAGAAATTGCCTGAAAAGGTCAACCGCTCGGCCGTAATCGGCGAAAAACCGGAATTTTCACACCTTTGGCCAAACTGGGTCATGTCATATATCAAAATGTCGGGCTCGGCGAGCACTTTAACATGGTGCAAGAAATTGCCTGAAAAGGTCAACCGCTCGGCCGTAATCGGCGAAAAACCGGAATTTTCACACCTTTGGCCAAACTGGGTCATGTCATATATCAAAATGTCGGGCTCGGCGAGCACTTTAACATGGTGCAAGAAATTGCCTGAAAAGGTCAACCGCTCGGCCGTAATCGGCGAAAAACCGGAATTTTCACACCTTTGGCCAAACTGGGTCATGTCATATATCAAAATGTCGGGCTCGGCGAGCACTTTAACATGGTGCAAGAAATTGCCTGAAAAGGTCAACCGCTCGGCCGTAATCGGCGAAAAACCGGAATTTTCACACCTTTGGCCAAACTGGGTCATGTCATATATCAAAATGTCGGGCTCGGCGAGCACTTTAACATGGTGCAAGAAATTGCCTGAAAAGGTCAACCGCTCGGCCGTAATCGGCGAAAAACCGGAATTTTCACACCTTTGGCCAAACTGGGTCATGTCATATATCAAAATGTCGGGCTCGGCGAGCACTTTAACATGGTGCAAGAAATTGCCTGAAAAGGTCAACCGCTCGGCCGTAATCGGCGAAAAACCGGAATTTTCACACCTTTGGCCAAACTGGGTCATGTCATATATCAAAATGTCGGGCTCGGCGAGCACTTTAACATGGTGCAAGAAATTGCCTGAAAAGGTCAACCGCTCGGCCGTAATCGGCGAAAAACCGGAATTTTCACACCTTTGGCCAAACTGGGTCATGTCATATATCAAAATGTCGGGCTCGGCGAGCACTTTAACATGGTGCAAGAAATTGCCTGAAAAGGTCAACCGCTCGGCCGTAATCGGCGAAAAACCGGAATTTTCACACCTTTGGCCAAACTGGGTCATGTCATATATCAAAATGTCGGGCTCGGCGAGCACTTTAACATGGTGCAAGAAATTGCCTGAAAAGGTCAACCGCTCGGCCGTAATCGGCGAAAAACCGGAATTTTCACACCTTTGGCCAAACTGGGTCATGTCATATATCAAAATGTCGGGCTCGGCGAGCACTTTAACATGGTGCAAGAAATTGCCTGAAAAGGTCAACCGCTCGGCCGTAATCGGCGAAAAACCGGAATTTTCACACCTTTGGCCAAACTGGGTCATGTCATATATCAAAATGTCGGGCTCGGCGAGCACTTTAACATGGTGCAAGAAATTGCCTGAAAAGGTCAACCGCTCGGCCGTAATCGGCGAAAAACCGGAATTTTCACACCTTTGGCCAAACTGGGTCATGTCATATATCAAAATGTCGGGCTCGGCGAGCACTTTAACATGGTGCAAGAAATTGCCTGAAAAGGTCAACCGCTCGGCCGTAATCGGCGAAAAACCGGAATTTTCACACCTTTGGCCAAACTGGGTCATGTCATATATCAAAATGTCGGGCTCGGCGAGCACTTTAACATGGTGCAAGAAATTGCCTGAAAAGGTCAACCGCTCGGCCGTAATCGGCGAAAAACCGGAATTTTCACACCTTTGGCCAAACTGGGTCATGTCATATATCAAAATGTCGGGCTCGGCGAGCACTTTAACATGGTGCAAGAAATTGCCTGAAAAGGTCAACCGCTCGGCCGTAATCGGCGAAAAACCGGAATTTTCACACCTTTGGCCAAACTGGGTCATGTCATATATCAAAATGTCGGGCTCGGCGAGCACTTTAACATGGTGCAAGAAATTGCCTGAAAAGGTCAACCGCTCGGCCGTAATCGGCGAAAAACCGGAATTTTCACACCTTTGGCCAAACTGGGTCATGTCATATATCAAAATGTCGGGCTCGGCGAGCACTTTAACATGGTGCAAGAAATTGCCTGAAAAGGTCAACCGCTCGGCCGTAATCGGCGAAAAACCGGAATTTTCACACCTTTGGCCAAACTGGGTCATGTCATATATCAAAATGTCGGGCTCGGCGAGCACTTTAACATGGTGCAAGAAATTGCCTGAAAAGGTCAACCGCTCGGCCGTAATCGGCGAAAAACCGGAATTTTCACACCTTTGGCCAAACTGGGTCATGTCATATATCAAAATGTCGGGCTCGGCGAGCACTTTAACATGGTGCAAGAAATTGCCTGAAAAGGTCAACCGCTCGGCCGTAATCGGCGAAAAACCGGAATTTTCACACCTTTGGCCAAACTGGGTCATGTCATATATCAAAATGTCGGGCTCGGCGAGCACTTTAACATGGTGCAAGAAATTGCCTGAAAAGGTCAACCGCTCGGCCGTAATCGGCGAAAAACCGGAATTTTCACACCTTTGGCCAAACTGGGTCATGTCATATATCAAAATGTCGGGCTCGGCGAGCACTTTAACATGGTGCAAGAAATTGCCTGAAAAGGTCAACCGCTCGGCCGTAATCGGCGAAAAACCGGAATTTTCACACCTTTGGCCAAACTGGGTCATGTCATATATCAAAATGTCGGGCTCGGCGAGCACTTTAACATGGTGCAAGAAATTGCCTGAAAAGGTCAACCGCTCGGCCGTAATCGGCGAAAAACCGGAATTTTCACACCTTTGGCCAAACTGGGTCATGTCATATATCAAAATGTCGGGCTCGGCGAGCACTTTAACATGGTGCAAGAAATTGCCTGAAAAGGTCAACCGCTCGGCCGTAATCGGCGAAAAACCGGAATTTTCACACCTTTGGCCAAACTGGGTCATGTCATATATCAAAATGTCGGGCTCGGCGAGCACTTTAACATGGTGCAAGAAATTGCCTGAAAAGGTCAACCGCTCGGCCGTAATCGGCGAAAAACCGGAATTTTCACACCTTTGGCCAAACTGGGTCATGTCATATATCAAAATGTCGGGCTCGGCGAGCACTTTAACATGGTGCAAGAAATTGCCTGAAAAGGTCAACCGCTCGGCCGTAATCGGCGAAAAACCGGAATTTTCACACCTTTGGCCAAACTGGGTCATGTCATATATCAAAATGTCGGGCTCGGCGAGCACTTTAACATGGTGCAAGAAATTGCCTGAAAAGGTCAACCGCTCGGCCGTAATCGGCGAAAAACCGGAATTTTCACACCTTTGGCCAAACTGGGTCATGTCATATATCAAAATGTCGGGCTCGGCGAGCACTTTAACATGGTGCAAGAAATTGCCTGAAAAGGTCAACCGCTCGGCCGTAATCGGCGAAAAACCGGAATTTTCACACCTTTGGCCAAAGTGGGTCATGTCATATATCAAAATGTCGGGCTCGGCGAGCACTTTAACATGGTGCAAGAAATTGCCTGAAAAGGTCAACCGCTCGGCCGTAATCGGCGAAAAACCGGAATTTTCACACCTTTGGCCAAACTGGGTCATGTCATATATCAAAATGTCGGGCTCGGCGAGCACTTTAACATGGTGCAAGAAATTGCCTGAAAAGACTTAAATGCTGAAAGTAGTAATCGTTGTCTGAATATTATTTTAGGCTAGTATCAAACATAAAGTGACAAGGGAAGCAAGTATGTACAATATTTCTTTATCTTGGAACGTAGTTATTTCCCTTAGACCAACGCGCTGTAAACGCTCAACGCTTGTGGTAATCGATTTTTAAAAACCCTTTATTACGAATAGGCTTTCTACTAGATCAACAGCTCCAAATTAGTCCAAATAACGAGATTGAAAAAATATTGAGCAAAAAATGTCAGAATATTTTGTGAAATCTATTTGAACTAAACCTATACCATAGGCCTTACAACCTATGCATATGCCTTTCAAAATGATAAATAAGTTAAACGGATATGACATATTAACGTCAGCTTTTAATTCACACTTTTATGCCTGGACAATATTGCGGAAACATAAAAGATTATGTTGTACAAGATTTTTACATTGCCTTATCTTATATTAGTTAACAGACCTCTTGTCACATAAACGCTTATAGAAGTTGAAACTCGATTCTTTATTGGAGTCCAGCAAATATGAAAATGTGTAAATGTTTCTTAATCGGTTCGAAACCCAACTCGTCTTTAAACTCCAAAAGTTATTCAAGTCCCAATTCAGGAAAACTTGTATGTTTTGAGAAAAAAGAACGCTTTTACTTAAATTGATTTTAATATTAGTGCAGTGAGAATATCGTACTTAGTAAAATCATTGACCTATATACATAGGTGATAAAATATACAATGTTTAAGTTTAATTGTCAAGTAACACATTTTCTAAATCTAAAGTAAACATTGAAGCGCAAAAAATAAAATAAGGTCTCATTCTAAATAGTCTAGGAAAGCCTTAGTATAAACTAGCTGTCTAGATTACGTAAGCTTTAGACCAGCTAGACATTGTCATATATATTTAAAGACGAATATATCTCTATTACCACTGGGTCTTATCAGGGACTAAAATATAATTTAAAACATAGATAGATTGTCTAATTAAACAATAGCTGTGTGAAATAAACAGTATATTTTAAAAGTAATACAAAGTGGTAAATGCATATCACATATTTTATCATATCACATGAGTACTTTTATGTTATTTGTTGACATTTTCATATGTATTTATGAGTTTGATCTCGTATATATTTTATTTATAGATCTAATACATGAATAAATTTTGCTAACCAAATTGATTTGTTGTTCAAATATTATTCAAGGTCACCCATAACTGCCAAAAATATCGGCATTGTTATCATAGACAACGGAACACATTTTAAGACACCCATGCCGTTAATGAATTGTGAGAATGTTAATTCTAACACAAGCGGCTGTTTTTCCTATATAAACATATAGGGGAAAGCCTGTATTTTATTTTACGATAAAATACAGCACGTTTTTCCAAAGACCACGTGCCTTAAATGACGTAACGACGTGATGTATGTAAACAAGCGCGTCCAATCGTATCTCGCGTTTTAAGGTTACAATGATGTACTACTACGCGTTAAATAAAGGTCAGGATTGTTTTCAAAGAAAATAACGTGCTAGAATCGAAATAATAAATTGTTCCCTATATTTTATTGTTGAATAAAATATAGTCAGGAACTTGGATGCGTAGTAATTAAATTGCGTGAATAAATTTTGCTAACCAAATTGATTAAAATAATACAGGGAGGCATTTATTATTTCTTAAGTAATTTCAAAGTAACATTTTCAAATGTTCAGGTTGATATCATAACATAACATAACATATATTTTATTCGGCATTAAATTGTACATACATATTTATAGCCTCAATATATAATAAACATATTATGTAAAGTGCAAGTCATGATAAAGTTCGTCTAGTTAACAGAGAAGTATATCATGTTATAGCAAAATAATACTATTATTCATTACACACATTTCAGTAACCATTGGTCTGGAAAAAAATAATAAAATATGCATTTGCATCAGATATAAAGATATATTCACAATAATGGTAGGCCTATTGACATTAACAGAAAAGCTATGCTCTTTCCTGAAATGCACAATACAGGTATTTTGACAGGTTATGTAGTATTTTTGTATTCGTATTCGACATAAGCGTTTCAAACTTTTGTATTGTTGGCCATCTGCAAAAGTATGGTTTAAAAAATTTCATACGCAGGTGATAATAATTAGGACATACTAATAGAAAATGATATTCGTCTTCAATTAAATTCATAGAACATTTTCGACATTTTCTCTCTTCTCTAAGAGTATTGTTATGTTTACCTTTTTCAATTGCTAGGTTATGAGCTGATAATCTGAATTTGGTTAAACATACTCTGTATTTATTTGTGTTTAAAACTCTAACATATTTTTCTTGTTCAAATTCGTGCTTATATAAGCTGTAAGAGTATAACCTACTTGAATTATTTATGTTTGAATACCATTGTTGATGATAGATATCCAGTATTCTGGTTTTAATTGCTTGGAAATTTACGTTAATTCTGTTTTGTTCTAACCATAAGTTTGACATGCCTATCTCATTTAGAATCGCTTTAACCTGGTATGCCCAATTTTTATTATTGTATGAGTTATCATTGTCTGCATCATCCTTGAGCATATTATAAGTTCGCTTTAAAATGCAGTTATCACTCAGTTCTAGTAGCTTGAGCCAATAGTTTACGATAATTATTCTACGGTGTATTTTCATAGGATGTCTTCCTAGTTCGCCATATAAACCATCTAAATTTGTTGATTTCCTTACACAGAGTATTTTCCTAAGAAATTTGCAGTGAATTGCCTCGATATTTTTTTCCTTCGTCGTACCCAAACACTTCAGCCCCGTAATTTAATATTGGTCCTACTAAACTATCAAACAATTTGCATTTATCTTGATTTTTTAATTCTAGCTGATTGAATACTGTAAATAAATTGTGATGTGCAAATAATGAATGCTGTGCAAGATTCTTTTGTGTTCGGTATACCAGTGACCATTTTTAAAGAAATTGATTCCTAGGTATTTGAATGACTTAACAATTTCCAGGATTTCATCATTAAAAGTAAAGTTGTGGGTAGTAATGTCTGCCTTGTTCAAATATCATAATATTTGTTTTCATTGTATTAACCTTTAAGTTCCGTGTATGACAATAATCGTTGAGATCGTTAAGCATAAACTGTAGTGCTTCAGGAGTGTGTGCGAATATAGCCGTGTCGTCTGCAAATAATAACATAGATAATGTCAGATCATCCAAATTAAACGTACCATTGATATTGCCGTTGATATTTGTTAGCAGGTCATTAACAAAAAATAAAAATAAAAGACTTGAGCTTGGGTCGCCTTGTTTTACACCTATGTTAGAATCGAAATATGGTGAGAGATTTTTTATTGTATCTAATCGCTGCTTTTACAGAACTGTACATGCTTTGTATGGCCCTTACAAATTTCGAGCTTACATTTTCATTTATTTGGTAATAATGTAAGATCACGTGACTAGAATGGACGTGTTATTTTGGCTCTCCGGAAAAATTTGATAAAACATGAGTTTTGGACATATTATTTGGATATAAAAGTTATGCAGTAGGTGTATTGGTGGAATATGACTAAAAGCAGTAGGAAAAAGGATAAAAAAAGAAAAAAAGGTAGTAGTACGGACGAGGAATTTGTGAACCTTAGCAAAATATATAAACCGGGAGGCCCGACAGGGGCAGATTCAGGAGATACAGGAGAACTTTCAAGTGATTGTACTACAGTAAGTGAAATTCTAAATGCTACTAGCTCAATTCTATTTGACGATCTGTTACATGCCTCTCCACCTGTATTTGAAGAATTACAAACCTCTACTCAGAAGTTAACTACGTGTACCATTAGTGATAGGGACAACGTGGTTCGTGAGATCATGGCTGATAAAGCTAAGAGTCACTTGGGCGTAGCCGCAGCTGAAAGTACAAATGCCGATCCGAATCCTACAAATGCTGACATTATAAGTTACTTGAAGAAAATTGATACAAGAATTTGTAGTATGGAAACTAAAATTGTAAATATGGATAACAAACTGCAAGCTCTAGACAAACTTGAGAAAAAAGTTGATAGTTTTGAAAAAGAACTGAAAAATTTATGGTTACATGTACACGATACTACAAAATCTAATAGCGAAAGAATCACAAAAATTGATGAGCGGGTAGACAATGTTGAATTTGAACTTACCGGGAGAGACGACCAGATTGAACAGCTTAAAAAAGAAAATGCCAAAATGAGAGACGAAATGTCCTATTTGAGATCTCAGTCTATGAGAAACAATTTGATCTTCGGTGGAATTACAGAGGACAAAGATGAGAATCCGACAGTTACTGAAGGTAAATTACGCACGCACTTAATCGACAAACTTGAACTTTCAAAAGAACTAGTTGATGCCATGAAAATCGAGCGAGCACACAGGATGGGCACACAAGAAGAGGACCCTAAAAAATTCTATAACCGGAAAATCGTATGCAAATTCACGTACTTTAAAGATCGGGAAATTGTGCGCAAACAGCGACCGAAGTTAGAAGGTACAGGATACTTTCTTCACGAGCAGTTCCCGCCTGAAATTGTTGCGAAACGACGTCGTTTGATACCAAAACTGAAAAAAGCCAAAGACGACAAAAAGGAAGCTTGGATCTCATATGATACTTTGTTTATTGATGGTAAACCAGTGAAATTTGACTAGGGGTGTGTGGAGAATGGACTGAAAATATTAGTCTGGAACTGTAACGGACTTACTGAGAGTAAACTGAGTAACTCCGAATTTATTAGCAAAATTATTGAAAATGATATTATTATATTATCCGAGTCATGGACTGATGCAAACTCTAGTTTAGATCTCAAAGATTTTACATGTTTCAATTACTATAGAAAATATAAACACAGAAGGGCCAAGCGAAACAGTGGGGGCATTGTTATATACTTAAGAAATACTATAAAAGAGGGTGTTACTATTGTAAAAAACCATTTTGACACAATAATTTGGTTAAAATTGAACAAACATTTTTTCAAAACACAAAATGATGTATTTCTGTGTGGTGTGTATATGTGGGGCGACGACTCACCTTTAGCGGAAATTGTTAATGAAGATTTATTTGATATTGTCACCAATGACGTTTTACATTTTGAACAATTGGGTACAGTTTTACTAGCTGGCGACTGGAACGGTCGTGTAGGTAATAAACCAGATTTTGTTATGTGTGATAGAAATATCACTGATATTGATACTAATGATTATTTCCCGGATGAACCTCTATTACGGGCCTCTTCAGATAAAGTTTGTAACACACGAGGAAAAAAATTGCTTGATTTGTGTAAAATAACATGTATGCGATTAGCAAATGGGCGTTTAGGTCGAGATTATAACACGGGAGCGTTTACCTATTATAATCGGCAGTCAAGCAGTACAATAGATTACTTGCTATTGAAAGAGATAGACTTTTCGATGATTGACTGTTTTGATACAGGGCAATTTAATGAATTCAGTGACCATGCCCCGTTGAAGTTCGTGATACATTGTGTTAACGTTGCAAATAGTGTTCACGACAATAATGTGACTGTTCATGATTATTATAAATGGCATGACGATCTTAAGGAACAATTTAGGCGTGGGTTAATAGGCAAGCTACAGGATTTAAACCATATTGTAAATGAAAATGTTTTGAATGATAAAAATGCTATCGATTCCATGGTAACAGATTTTTCCCAAATTATTTGCAAAGTAGCAGAACCCCTGTTTAAGCATACATTTAGTAGTAATAAAAAGCGAATGCGAAACTACGAGAGTCTATGGTTTGATAACGAATGTATTGAAGCTAAACGGAACTACAAACAAGCATTGCATGTTTTTAATAGGAATAAATCACATGAAAATAGGTACATCTTGTGTGATTTTAAGAAAGCTTATAAATCTATAGTTCGTAGAAAGAAACGAGCGCATAAAATTAAAAAATCAAAAGAATTATGTGAACTTAGGAAAAGAAAACCTAAAGACTTTTGGCAACATTTCAAAAAGAAAGTATCATCACCAGGGTCTGACATTCCCGTAAATGAATTTAAGGAGTATTTTGCAAATATGTTCGATGATATCAGAGCAACTGTTATAGATGAGGTCGATGATTTTAATTCGAATAGTGACATGAATTATAATAAGCCCACTTTTGAAGTATTAAATGATCATATAACCTGCGACGAGGTTAGATTAGCCATAAGTTGTTTAAAACGAAATAAAGCATCCTGTCCAAGTGACAACTTACTAAACGAATATTTCATCGCTTCAGTTGATATTTTAGTTGGCCATATCACAGATTTATTTAATAAAGTCTTTAACTCTGGTCATTTTCCAGAAATATGGACGCATGGTTACATTGTACCAATTCACAAGAAAGGTGACAAAAATAATCCGAATAATTACCGTGGAATAACACTACTCAGCAATCTCGGAAAATTGTTTACAAGTATATTAACTAGTAGAGTTGAAAAATGGTTCAATGAAAATAATATTCTGTCCGATGCCCAATTTGGTTTTAGAAAAGGTTGTAGCACTGTTGATGCAGTGTTTGTCTTACATAATTTAATTGAATATGTATTATCACGCAAGTTACGTTTACACTGTGCTTTTATTGACCTTAAGAAGGCCTTTGACTCCGTATATCGCAATGCTTTATGGTTCAAATTGTTTAATATGGGGATCGATGGTAAGATACTCAGAATTTTTAAAGCAATGTATTCGGTCGTTAAATCTTGTGTACGACATTGTAATACTTACTCAGATTTTTTTAATATCTCAATAGGACTTCGACAGGGACAAAATAATTCACCAGCCATGTTTGCTTTATTTTTAGAAGATCTTGAATTATTTTTACAAAACAGAGCAAGCTGTGGACTATCCTTATTTGACTTATGCATAATCATTTTATTATTTGCCGATGATATGGTTATAATCGGCGAGTCGCAAGATGAACTACAAAAAAGTCTCAATGATCTGTATGAATATTGCGAAAAATGGGGACTTGAAGTGAATACGTCTAAGACAAAGGTGGTTGTATTTCGAAAAAAGAGGTCCAGTTTACCAAAATGAAAACTGGTTTTATAATCACCAACAACTCGAAGTTGTTGACAATTTCAATTACCTAGGAGTTGTATTTAATTATACAGGATCTTTTGTCTTAAATAACCAGTATCTATACGGCAAAGCGTTGAAGGCAGTGAATGTTTTATTATGTAATATTAATAAGTACGAGTTAAAACCATCTTTGTCTCTACAACTATTTGATTCCTTCGTTGGGTCTATTCTAAATTATGCATGCCCAGTATGGGGATTTTCTAAGTCGAAAGACCTCGAGAGAATACATTTAAAGTTTTGTAAAACAATACTAGGTGTTAAACTAAGCGCAAGTAACGCGGCAATATACGGCGAATTAGGGAGATATCCGCTTTATATACACCGTTATGTCCAAATTGTCAAATACTGGTTTAAATTGCTTAATACAAACAACATCATTTTAAAAGATATTTATAATAATGCGCAAATTGAATGTGACAAAGGGGTTAAGAATTGGATGTACAAAGTTAAGTGCTTGTTGAATGAATTCGGTTTTACTAATGTTTGGGTTAAACCAGAATGTTATGATGTAAAGTTATTTATACCGGTATTCAAACGGACAGTGGTTGACTGTTTCATACAAAAATGGTTCGCCGATATAGAAAATAATAATGTTCTGAACACGCTGTATCGGCATGTTAAAACAGTTTTTAGTAGGGAGTATTATTTAGAAAATATAATCTGTAAAAATAATCGGTGCAACCTAACTCGAATTCGAATATCGGCACATAGTTTACGAATAGAAACCGGGAGATACGGAAGAGATAGGCTTGAAAGGCACGAACGATTATGTCAGTTATGCGACCTTCACGACATAGAAGACGAATACCATTTTATTCTGAAATGCACTGTATTCCAAGAGCTACGCTCAAAATACATTAAGCGATACTTTTATGAAAGAGCAAATATGCATAAATTTTTAGAATTGTTACAGTCAAATAATAAATGTATTTTACTGGGGTTATGTAAATATATCCGACTTGCAAATAACAAAAGAAAAGACCTTATAAGATAATCACCTATATTTTGAGTTTTAAGTATTTTTCCGTTAACAGCTTTTTCAGCTCATATCTCTGTCAATTTCATTTACTGATAAAATGAAAGATTACACGTGGAAGTATTTTTTGTGTAATACAAATGTATGTGCACTTGATCTTACTTGATGGACATAATTTTATGTTCTATATTTGTTATTATGTAACGAGATACTGTATATTGTATAAGTTACTTAATAAAATTTCTTCTTCTTCTTCTTCTTCTTCTATTAATTTTTGAAAGATAAATGGGCGTTCTAATGTGTCAAAGCACTTTTTAAAGTCTACAAAAGCACAGTACAGTTTCTTTTTACTTGACAATGTTTTTGGAATAACAGTGTAATATGAAAATGCAATCTGTTGTTGATTTTCCCTTTTGGAAACTATACTGATTATATATGATTTTTTTATTTTGTATTGACCATTCAGTTAAACGATTAAGTAAAACTTGCGAATAAATTTTTGCAATGATATCAGGATGATGCGTTTCTTAAAAAGCTTACATTTAAGCAATCAGCTCATGACCTTTGCTGTTTAGAAGTTTGAGATATTTGCCACCTTCAGAAATGGAGGTTGGATTTCGAAAAAACAACAATGTTCATATTAATGTAGAAAAGGCAAATATCGTCGGATATTAACAATGGTTACATATTCGTAAACTGCTGAATGATATCTTTCCAACAGTATGTAAGTTATATTGATTTATAACAAATGAAAAAGAATAATTGACGAAGGTCGCATTTACCCAACTGCGGAAATCGATGTTGGCTATTGTTTAAAAAAAGTACCATTTTTCAAATTGATACAGAAAATGTAAATTCGGTCGGATTTTCGATATTTTTACATATTTGCAAACTACAAAATGTCAGCTTTCCCACGGTATAAACTATATTTCTTTATAGAATAATGAAGAAAACAATGGGTAGGGCCGTAGTTTCTCACTTTCCGAAATCGATGTTGGCTATTGTTAAAAATTAGCAATGTACAAGTTATTGTAGAAGCTGTAAATGAAGTTGGATTTTAAAAATGTTTGCATATTTGGAAACTGCAGAATGTCAGCTTTTAAACGATATATAAATTGTATTGGTTTATAGAAAAATGAAGAAAAAAATAGCGACGGCCATATTTTCCAAGCTCCAATTATCAATACTGGCTATTGTGTAAAAAACAACAATGTTTACATTAAAATAAAATATGTAAATGCGGTAGGATTTTTTTATTTTTATACATATTCATAAACTTTAGAATGTCAGCTTTCCAAGGGCATATAAATTATCATTGTACATAAAGAATTATGGAAATAAATAGACACGGCCGCGTTTTCCGCCAAACCGTACAATAATGGCCGGATAGGGCCGGATAATACACATTCCCCTTAACTGTACATAACGGATTTTATCATCGTCTCACCAAGCGCCTAGTTGGAGACCGATCACTATCACTTGGCGGTTTGATTCTTAAATGTTTTGGAAATTATTATTTAAAATGCTGTCTTGAGATAACCTTGCTGCAAGCGAATGGTATAACTAAGAGAGTTATTTCATTAAAAATAGCACTGTTCGCTATTTTTTTCAAAAGTGGTTCTTAGTACCGCAGTGTGCAGGAATTTTACAGGAAGATTATAGTTTACATGTTGACACTTGTTTCTATGCAAAAAAGTTCTCTCAAAGCCACAACAAAAATATAGTTTATCTTATGAAATTGTACATTTCAGATCTAAGATAGATAATATGTGAATAAATATAAGCATTTCTCAAAACAAGCATGATATATAGACGCTCAGATATTTTTTTTTACTTTGTGACATGTTATAAGAAATTATGAGTCCATGTTGAATTATAGTGCAGTTTCGTCTAACTGAATGTATGTATGAAATTGGGAGTGTTTTCGTCTATGTTAATTATAGTAGCACAATAGATGAAATTTATTTTAGTTTGATTCGGATTACAAATAAAGCTCCGCAGCTTATTGAATCGCTCTCAAACACTCATTCTAGATGTCATCACGTTCACGAGAGAGAAGATGAGATAAGAATGAAAAGATTTGCGATCAAAGGTGTTAATTAGGTGTGAAAGGATGTTCAACAACTTGTCACTTAAAGTGTTTGGTCATATAACATTGTATAAATAGCAAAGTCATTAACTTGTTGCAATATGATTATGTTTTTTTTTATTTTATGCTAAATTTTATTTACAACACTAATGAAACAAAACGAGAACACGCACCTTTTTTTTATCTTTTATGCTACTATAATTAGCTTAGACGAAAACACTTCAAGTTTACTACAAAAATTCAGTTAGACGCAACTGCAGTGTGACAAAAACACTAACACCCGTCCATTTTTAGCTCGACTATTCGAAGAATAAGGAGGCTATTGCACTCGCCCCGGCATAGGCGTCGGCGTCTGCGTTGATTAAAGTTTTTTATAAAGTCAAATATCTTGAATACTATCAAAGGTATTGACTTTAAACTCAAACTATATGTTTACCATCAACATCTACACATGAGGGAACAATCCCATAACTCTGTTTTGATTTTTGACAGATTTATGCCCCTTTTTAACTTAGAATTTTTGGTTAAAGTTTTTTATAAATTCAAATATCTTGAATACTATCAAAGGTATTGACTTGAAACTCAAAGTATGTGTCTACCATCAACATCTTCACCTGAGAAAACAATCCCCATAACTCTGTTTTGATTTTTGACAGATTTATGCCTCTTTTTAACTTAGAATTTTTGGTTAAAGTTTTTTATAAATTGAAATATCTTGAATACTATCGAACGTATTGACTTGAAACTCAAAGTATGTGTCTACCATCAACATCTACACCTGAGGAAATAATCCCCATAACTCTGTTTTGATTTTTGACAGATTTATGCCCCTTTTTAACTTAGAATTTTTGGTTAAAGTTTTTTATAAAGTCAAATATCTTGAATACTATCAAAGGTATTGACTTGAAACTCAAACTATATGTTTACCATCAACATTTACACCAAAGGAAACAATCCCCATAACTCTGTTTTGATTTTTGACAGATTTATGCCCCTTTTTAACTTATAATATTTGGTGAAAGATTTTATAAAGTCAAATATTTTGAATACTTTCAAAGGTATTGACTTGAAACTCAAATTATGTGTCCACCATCAACATCTTCACCTGAAGAAACAATCCCCATAACTCTGTTTTGATTTTTGACAGATTTATGCCCCTTTTTAACTTAGAATTTTTAGTTAAAAATTTTTATGAAGTCAATATCTTGAATACTATCAAACGTATTGACTTGAAACTTAAAATGAAAAATGAATGTTAACTATCAACATCTTCACCAATGTATTTGATTTTTGACAGATTTATGCGCCTTTTTAACTTAGAATTTTGTCACAGTTTTTACCAGACTATTATTAGAAATACTTAAATGGCTTACTTTTGAAATGTCATAGAATAATTATGCAGCATGCAGCGGTCATGCTTTTTAATTTTATACATATCAATTTTGAAACGTGACAAAGTTATTAATGATCAAATATACAAGGTCATGTATTTCTTTGAAATTATCCCCCCCCTCCTCCCTCCAGTTAGCTTACAGAATCCAGAGTAAGGCTTTGCACGTAATGTACATTTACATACCGGTAGGTCTTTGAACAAGTTTCATATCTTTGGCCTTAATTTTTATAGACAATTACACAATACACCTGTTCTGAGACAAAAAAAAAAATTTTACCAACAAGCTTTCGAATAGTCGAGCGTGCTGTCATGAGACAGCTCTTGTTATGAGGGGAGTGACAAGCCTTTGAAGATACCCAAAATCATAAAAGATCAAGTAGTACTGTGCTTTAAAGTTAATGTTTTTCAGAGGTCCAAAGTGAGTATAGTCATGATAGTCATTATTTAATTTTCTTTCTTGCCCTTCAGATGGCCGAGGGAGGATTTATAATGCAGAACCAGTTGAAGTTCAATTTGGGCATACCACTTGCAGCCTCCAATGTTGCTGTTAGGTAAGAACAAAACAAGAATCATTGCTGTATTCATCTTTAGTTTTATTCACATTTTTGTTCTCAGAAACAGAGATCAGAATTGCCATGCAAAAAATTAATTACATATCAACTGCAACATGTTAAAAACATGTTTTATAAATTTTTTGCAATTATTTGAATTAATGTTAAAATGTTCATATTGATGAAGGAACTTTTTGGCACAATAATCAGTTAAAAGTTTTATGCAGAACTGTTCAAATTGTTATAACACACCAGTCTGTACTAAAGCACTCAGTATTTTTTCCGGAATCCTTGTAACTGCCATAGTGTTAGTAAAGAATCTAGTTGTTTTACAACTCAAAAACATTTGATTGATTTTTGCATGTTCCTGAGTACTGTGATGATCAATTTACTTCAGGTATCATAAGCCCAATCCCATCATTGTGGAGAGGGCAGGTGGTTTAGTCAATGTACCTCAGTCATCCAGCCATGCTGCAGCTGACAGACCTTCCTCAGCACGATCCTCCGTAGCCGAGGACAGGATGGCCCTAGCTGTGCGCCTTGCTCAGAGGGACTTAAAGAAACATAGGGAAGGTAGACCAGTGAGCAGAACTCCTTCTCCAAAAGCAGTGAAAACAAAATTTAGTAAAGGTGCATCTATAATTAACTTACTTTATTTTATGTTTTTCAGTGTTTTAACAGATTATAATGGTGGATTATATCCTAATAAGTTAAAAGTGAATACTTCTGTATGAATTGTTAAAGGTGGTACAAAAATTGTTTACAATATGAATCGTTTAAGGTGATACAAAAAACTTTAACTGTATGAAATGTTTAAGGTGGTACAAAAATTATTTACACAAAAGAGGCTAGAGAAAGGGCTGAGAGATTACAGACGAAGAGAGCAGGAAGGGATCCACTTAAGATTAGAGAGCAGGGATGGAACTCGGGTATCGGTGCAGCTCGAACCCAGACCCCACCTAGAGACAGGATGGCAAGATTAAACCTACCAGGTTATTACTAGTTCTTGTTCTGACGCAGTTTAGTCAAACTTGTGAACATAGACTTCTAACCATAAGAAATAAAAATTGTTTTGACAGGTGATGTTTATTACTGTATAAGTACCATTTTGGTGATGTATTTTGGCTATACATTTTTTTTTCATTGCACAGTTATTGTCTCAGTACGTTGATTTATTGCAATATTTTAGCTACAACAAACTCCCCACCAACTAGAGATACAGATCACTATCCAAGGTCACTGCCAAGTGATAACCCTGCACAAGAAATTGAAAGAATGCAGAAAGAAATGGAAAGTTATTTACAACAAATTCAAGTCATAGAACAAAAAGCAATGAGTGGTAAGTATGCTCTCATTTGTTTTGTACTAAAAATTTTTTTATTAAAACAATAAGAGGTAGAAAGAGGAGCCACACGTCAAAACACGGACGCGGTAAATTATTTTATTGTCAGAACACCAGACTGAAAGAGCTTTCAGACTGAGCTTTGTCTTTCTGTCTGTGTGCCTGTTCATCCGTCCGTCTATCAGAAGGTAGTTAAGGACTCTTTTACAGATCATGAGCTAGGTTGTTTGCACTAACTTCCTGAGTTTTGCTAAATGTTCTGCAAAATTGAGTATCTGTCAGAATTAAATTTGAAAAAAAGCTTTAAATGACTTCTTAATATTTGCTTGTTCCATACAGTGTATCAATCCAGCAAGCTGTATTCAGTTCTACAGATATTAAGATACTGTAAAAGTCTTTATATTCGCAAGTTGTTTATTTTGCGATTTTCTATTTATTTTTGAGGTTTTTTTTTTTATTCATTAGCAGTCACAATTTTATATTCTAACATGACTTACGAGTTTGTCTCTATATACTAAAAGTAGAAAAATTATGTTTAATTATGGCATAAACAATGCGGGAACCAATATGCTGTAAAAATTACGTCATATTATGCCGCATTACGTTAATTAAATATGCACGTATAAAATAACGCTTTACATTTATTCACCTTTTTTAATATCTGATTTTGTTAGAATCGAAATAGCATCCTTTTTAGCATTGTTAAATAAGCGCCGTTCATCGTCTAATAAACAACTCTTTGTCGTTCTGATGGGTAGTTATAAGCCAATCAGGCCTTCGGCCTTCATGGTTAATTACTGCGCATCAGAACTCCAAATCATTGTTTATTAGATGATGAACAGCACTGGAACAGATATTATTTCATTATTTAATCATGGTTTATAGTTTGATATTTTAGAAGTTGTATGAATTTAGCAAAAAGAATTTAGCAAAATTAAAAACTTCGTGGGGAAAAGAAACTTTTTGCAATACTGTAGTGAAATTTAGATTTTTTATTGAAAGAATATCAATCATCAGCTAATTCAGAAACAGCAAAGCTGAGGCAATAAAATTTATGATTCATAATTAACCGAAGAATACAGTGTGACATACTATTAAAATAATTGTTGCAGACAGACCAGGTGAGATCCTGCAGCCTGCCAAATCCCGCAAGAAAGATGGTTACCTTAGTGATGAGGAGGATCCAGCACGGCGTGCCTTGCGACAAGAGGAGCATGCAACACGTGCAGCACGACAGATTTACAACCTGAGGCAACAGGTTCGAGCATTGCAAGATCAGGTCACAAGAGGCAATAAAGTTAAACACACTAAAAAGGTAAGTGTGTTGTGTTTGAAATATACAGTAAACTTACAAAAAAAATTTGCATGATGCATGTAACAGATTTTGGTATTCATAAATAATACTAATACTCATTTATCCCGCAGTTATATCTACAGATTTAGATAAAATGGTACTATAACAGTATATAACTCTTTCTATTACATATTTTAGAGCCAGGTCATGTTACGTTTGGCAGCGGCTCACAGAGGTGCCGTAAGGGCCATCCAAGGGTTTGTCAACCAACAGCTGCCTCAGCAAGACTTGCGCCAAGGCCTTCCAGCTGGGTACCATGAATTAGCTCACCTAATAAGGCAGCTGGCACTGTTAAGTACTCAGATACGCACTCAGGGCAACACTGATAACGTTCATCAGGACCTGGTGAACATGCTTGATAGAGTTGATGTAAGTGTGATGTTGTAGGAGTTAAACGCCCAATCCGACCATATTTTGGTCATTTTAACAGGTAGTTTACATAACCATAATTGTTCCTGAGAAGAACCAGTACTAGTCTCCTATCCTCTAAGAAACTGCCAACTTTCTTACATAAAGATACATGTTTGCTAGCAGGGCGCTAATCCTCAGTCTATGAGAGGTTACAGTGATTTCAAGTCAGTAACTCTTACCAACCATCCACAGAGGTGGACAATGTTAGTGTTATTCCGTTTCATAACAGATATGGCCGTCGTTCAGTTTGGAAAGTAACATTTCACACATGATTAGTTTACAGTTAGTGTCTACAGCCTGAGTAGCAAACAGAACAGAGAGCAAATATACACCTACCACCAATTTTTCATTGGTAACATGTATTTTTAATTTTAGTTATGTATTTGAGCAAAACAATACAATATGGAGCATAATAATCTGAAACTTGCACAGATCATTGTGACATTTTAGTGTTGCATTGTTCCCATTTGTCACTGAGGTACAATAATGAGATTAAGACAAGGGACTATCAGTCCTGTCTTTGAGACCATTCTCAAACCCCAGGCATTTGATTGGATAGTTTTGATGATGAAGTCACATCTAGCCAATCAAACTTAATTAAATGATTCAGACTGGTTATAGAAAAGTTGCATAATTTTACTTAAATTTATGTTTGTAGGAACTGAACAAAGCCTGGTGTGCTGAGAATGCACAGAACAAGGAAGAGATGTTGATGGAAGAAAGACGACGTAAGTCTCCAACAGGTAGACAGGTGGCGCCATCTGCGCCGGTAACCAGGAGCAGACAACCACAACCGAAAAGGGTTGGGAAGGAAAACAGACCAAAAGGTGATTATTGGAGTAAAATCTTCATATTGCTTGACCGTTTCACTTTTTATAGTGAAATGTTAGATGTCTGATTAGCGCAGTGGTTAGCGCACTCACTTCTCAACAATGCAACCTGGGTCGAATCCCCGTCCTGAGTAGTATGTGAGATGGTAGGTGGCCACCAGATATGACAGGTGCGTTTTCTCCAGATTCCTCCCACAATAAGGCCACCATAAACTAACATCTGTCTGATCGGTTCAAAAGCTTGCGTTAGCTTATGTTTGATGTTCTTTGTATCTTACGGACTTGAAATAACTATTACTATTATGTTACAAGCATATTTTGTTGATACCACTATGTCTTGTTACTATAGTTTGTATGTCAATTCATCAAACAGATTTCTGCAAGAAAAGGGATTTTACCTCACATAGTCTTAATGTTTTATTACCTAGTACTGACATGAAATAAATCGGTAAATCAGTATACTTGTTCAAAGTAGAATTTTGTCCGCCACAGCATTAGCTATAGATAGGACTCCATACACCTGTTGTTGTTTTATCCTTTTTTATTGATCTTTGTTCTTAATAAAAACAATGAAATTGTAGACAGTTGTTATCAAACATAGTACTTTATCGCAAGTTTAAACTGTATATGCACTGTTATCATGTAAATGGACTTTTTTCTCTACATATTTTTACAGGTCTCTTGAAGAAGCAGTTTTATAAAGGACCAAAACCCAGTCAGAAATCACAGAGACCCAGTAGTAAGTACAATGGGCTTTAAGGGTGCTCGTCTATTTCTTATAATGTTGTATATAGGGCAAACATTTTCTTGATAGGACTGTTTCATCAAACTTGGTATGTTGACTGAAAATCAAGTTTGAAACGGAAAGCTGAAATAAAGATCTTAGGTCAGTGGCCTTGATTTTGAATTATCTGTCCTTGAACACAGCATTTTGTTATATTTTCTGATTTTCAAGGGCAGATAATTCAAGATCATGGCTGGTCACCTATGATTTTTGTTTAAGTGCTATTTTTAAACAGTCAGAGATATACTTTGCACATCATTAGAAGTAAAGTTCTTCAATTTTGATTCAAAATAGGCATGCTTATTTATGTGCAACCTTTTTACAGCCTCTCTCTGGGAGACTTCTGGAAAATTACAAAGATATTTGAAAACTGGAAAACCTACTTTCGTTTTTGAAAAGGCAAAATATAATTTAATAATTCTTTTGTTAAACTCAAATTTTCAACACAGCATGGTCACATTCGATGCAGTATGGCATATTTTTCCTTCTGAAAAGACGTCCCTTTAAACATTAAGATAGAGTTCTCAGATTTATTGATAGTTTACAATACTTTTTTGAGTGAATGTCTCATAAGCAATTAATATGTTCTTTTTCAAACAATCATTGCGCAGTTAACAATGATGAGAATTCTTACATTACAGGAAAGTTAACACCTGAGAGGCAAAATGTCCTGCAAGCAGGGCTACAGGCATTAGCAAGAGAACACTTACTGCAAGGTGATAGAGGGCAGGGTGTAGCATGGAACATTCCTTGTGAAGAAAGCATGGTCTCTGAGCCTGGCAACACAAGTCTGATCCTTCCAAAGGGACTACAGTACAAACGTGAGAAAGCACAGCGGTCTGTGACCCTAGATGTCCCAGAGACTCACTTCACAGACCCTACACTGGCGTCTAGTTTGAAAACAAAGGAGCAAGATGAGCATGAATCTAGAAGGTACAGTAACTGACTCCCTTCAGTCAAATCCTTCTCTTGTGTTTCAAGTAAATGTTCTATGATTGTAGTCCTAAAACTGCAGTCTTCTTAGCAACAGTTTTTTGTAAAAAAAAAAAATATTATGTAGATTTTCTAATTGGAAAAAATCAACAGAAGCATAATTATTTTCCTACAATGGAAGGTTGAAGTTAATCTATAGGTCCTGGAGTCATTTTTAGCTCGACTTTTCTATGAAAAGGGGAGCTATCCTACTCGCCCCGGCGTTGGCGTCACACCTTGGTTAAGTTTTTCGTACCACCCCACTTTATTTCAGAAGTATTAGAGGTATGGCTTTAAAACTTACCATACTTGTTTACCATCATAACCTCCATCTACAGACAAGAGTACATAACTCTGTCAAGGTTTTTGACAGAATTATGGCCCTTTTTTACTTAGTGTATTGAGCTTGGTTAAGTTTTTTCGTACTACCTCACTTTATTTCAAAACCATTGGAGGTATTGCTTTGAAACTAACCATACTTGTTTACCATCACGACCTTCATCAACAGACAAGAGGACATAACTCTGTCAAGGTTTTTGACAGAATTATGCCCCTTTTTGACTTAGAAAATACATTGAATATGGGTAAAATCCACTTATTGCCTTAACCCTTTGAGATATTGCTTTGAAACTTTTAATGCTATTTCACATCATTACCCCCATCTGCAGGCAAGAGAAGGTAACTCTGTCAGGGATTTGTTTTAAAAATTAAGGCCTTTTATCGACTTAGAATCTTGGTTAATTTTTCGTTTTTTACCAGTCCACTTTTTGACTGAACTGTTTGAGATATTAATTTGAAAGTTGGAATACTTGTTTACCATCATGATTCCCAAACATGGGCAGGAGAAGGTAATTCTGTCAAGGATTTTATATGAATTATGACCCTTTTTGACTTAGAAACTCAGTTAAAATTTTCATTCTTGTCCACTTGTTAACTTAACCATTTGAGATATTACTTTGAAAGTTGGAGTACTTATGTACCATCGTAAGACCTATCTGTAAGCAAAAGAAAATAACTCTGTGAAAAATTTTCTTGATTTGTACTTAGAAATTCCTAGTTAAAGTCTTGTGTGCCCTTAACTGTCAAAGTTTTGTTTTATTGGCAAGCACTAAAAAAGTCGAGCACGCTGTCCTACTGACAGCTCTTGTTAGCTCGACTATTCGGAAAATATGGAGAGCTATTACAGTCACTTGTGTGTCCATATTTGGCTTCTTTGGTTAAAGTTTTGCCTGCTAAGTACTATCATGCACATATCTCAGTAACCACTTATGATATTGACTTGAAACTTTGTTCATGTCTTTAGGGGTGTCATATAATCAAGGCAGATAACTCTTGAAAAAATTTAGTACAAATTATGGCCCTTGTTTGACTTTGAAAATTTGGTTAAAGTTTTGCCTGCTAGGTACTATCATGCACATATCTCAGTAACCACTTATGATATTGACTTGAAACTTTGTTCATGTCTTTAGGGGTGTCATACAATCAAGGCAGATAACTCTTGAAAACATTTAGTACAAATTATGGCCCTTGTTTGACTTTGAAAATTTGGTTAAAGTTTTGCCTGCTAGGTACTGTCATGCACATATCTCAGTAACCGCTTATACTATTGACTTGAAACTTTGTTCATGTCTTTAGAGGTGTCATACAATCAAGGCAGATAATTCTGAAAAAATTTAGTATAAATTATGGCCCTTGTTTGACTTTGAATATTTGGTTAAAGTTTTGCCTGCTAGGTACTATCATGCACATATTTCAGTAACCACTTATGATATTGACTTGAAACTTTTTTAATGTCTTAAGAGGTGTCACACAGTCAAGACAGATAACTCTTGTTTAAATTTAGTGCAAATTATGGCCCTTGTTTGACTTTGAAAATTTGGTAAAGTTTTGCATGTAATTAAGGTACTATCATGCACATATCACAGTAACCACTTATGGTAGTTATATCAAACCTTGCAATAGTGTTCAGGGTAAATTTTGTATCAAACAATTAATTTACCAAAATTAAATCTATAGTTATAGATTTTGACTTTTTTATGATTCAACTTTCCTAGTTTATACTTAATAGTTAGCAGAATTTTGTTTTGCTATTATACTGATAAAAGTTTTGTTTTATTAGCAAACACCCACAATAGTCGAGCGTGCTGTCTTATGGACAGCTCTTGTAAATTTGAACAGTTGCAAAACGTTTTGGAAAATTATTTTGCAATAATTCTTGGTAAAAGTGGAAATGTGCTTCACATATCTTTATGCATATTCCTTATTCAGTGTTTTGAAGAGTTATGGCCAGAATGGCCCATGGATAGTGTTTTTGCCCATGGATAGTGTTTTTGCCCGTGGATTGTGTTTATGCCCATGGATAGTGTTTTAGCCGATGGAAAGTGTTTTTCCAGTAGCAAAGCTTAACTAAGAACCATCAGAATCATTAGATACCTGGCAAGATGTTTTCTTGCCTTAATGAAGTCAGTAGTTATGTATGACAAATATATTAACATTTGGTAACCATTCCGTCAATATTTATGATGTAATATATGTATACTTGTTACCATAGAGAGCCATGGAAACCAGGAGGTAGTGTGCACAAGTCTCCGGGCAGAAGTAGGTCTAGAGATAGAAGTAGGTCATATGACAGAAGTAGGTCAAAGAGTCCACGGACAGCAGGCAGAAACTATCTCATACAGGATATGGATACAGAACTCATGCAGTGAGAAAACTTCCTCCATCTTAATACTTCATATAAATAACCATACGAAAGCGACCGTGGCCCATAGTAGCGTGTTTGCCTAAGGATAGGAGGGTCCCAGGTTCGAGCCCTACCAGTGCCATGGGGTTAGTGTCTTTAGGCAAGACACAGATAATTCTTCATTGCCTCTCTCTCTCTCTCTTCGAGGATGATTCCACCTGAAATGAGTCTTGAGAGTGATTTATCTACATGCAAGTTGTAAGGACTTGTTTCACAAGGGAGAGTAAATAAAATAAGTATATAGTTACATTATATATATTTCTTAGCCGTGCGCTGCAACTTTGTTTACAGGGATATTTTATTAGGAATGTACATTATTAATATGAAATTCAATGTTGTTTTTTTTTTTCCAGGGAACTGTTTCCAGAAGGTGTAGATGGAATGCGTGCTAGAGGCAGGTCAGCAAGTCCAAGGTCAAGGCCACAAAGACAGAGGTCACTGAGTCCACCAAGGTCACCAGGCACAAGGTATGCTAGTTTAAAAGCAAACAATATTTCATCGTATATTATGGTTTGGTAGATCTATCAGCTATATCAAACAGGTATAACCAGGTGAAGCAGTGCTGTGCTGTGCTGTGGTTGCTGGTTTGATCCTCTACCCAGCCATTGATTTCATTGTCAGTAATAAAGTATAAAACAACCAGTAAATGATAAATAAAGAAGCTAAACGCCTCAATAAATTTTGGGATAAATCAAGACAGTAAGTGCAACATGTTGTTTCCATTTGCACCAATAACTGATAACAATTAACAAGTAATTTTACAACATACTCAACCTGACTTACAATTATCTCTTAAATATTTTGTCTCTTAACTCTGTGTCCAAGTGTGAAAGTCGTCAATATAGAGTAGCATATAGATGTCTGTATTTGTTAGGGGAAAAAAGTAATGTGTGGTTTGATTATGAACGGTAAATGTTTACAATAATAATTGTTAGTTAAGGGGAGCGGTGGTGTAGAGGTTAAGGTAACTGCTACTCATCCCAGAGGTTGCAGGTTCGAGTCTCACTGTGGTCATGCCCGTACCTCCTCAAATAACACCAGCACTGGTTTTTCCAGAAAGGGGAAATCAGAGTGACTTGATAAGCCTTCTTCACAACCGAGTTAAAATAAATTAGAATAAACTATTACAAAACTTGTCTAATGATACGTTATCGAGAAGAGGCGTTGAAATGGCAGGAGCTATGGCTACTTCCTCCTTTTAGAGTGCTTTGCAGTATGTCATAGATTTGCCATATATAGCTCTCAGTCTTTATATAATACAGATGATTTACTTACAGGTCACGGTTCAATGCTCACCAGATGAGATCAAGACTCGACAGACTGCAGGAGAAAGCCCAGGTATATATCACCAAGCAAGAACATTAATTTCGATAGTTATTTATTGCCAGACTGTAAAGAAATATAAAAAAAATGTATTGGTTATTACACAGTAAGGATGTTTAAAGCCTTTCACTTGAAATAATGATTTATGTATTTTATTTATGCTCTTATTAATGAGATGAAGTTCGTATGTACCTGCCTATGAATAAAACCTTCAAATAGAGTGCACATTTTAGAGACATTTTATACGACTTGGGCAGCATTGTGATGAATGTAGAACTGTATCATGTATATGTGCCTTGTACATGCAAATATAGTCAATGCTGCTATTTTTGACAGTGATAATAACACAGCCTGGATTGATAAGCTGCGGGATATTTATTACCTTAATCTCGGTGACATTAACTAGGCTCACAAATATAGTTACCTTTAATAAACTTTTAGAGGCCGCCTTAACTTATTTATACAGCACTGAAAATAAGTAGAAACATCTGCTTTAGGTCCTAGCAGTGATGTAAATCATTTAGCCCAAATACTTACACCAGGCTTGGTGTTGTGCATGAAGATGAGTCTGAAGAACTGTGTCTGAGTTTGATACTCTAACAAATTATATAGGAACGTGAATAAGTTGTGCAATTTTGTGTATGTCTTTGGATGAAACTGAGTAGGTATTGCAGTTAGGTTTAACAGAACTCCTTAGAAATTTCAAATTTTGTAAGGTACCAGTATGGATGGGAGTCATACTAGGGTCTTTGCAAGTTCACCAAGGGAGAAATCTTACAGTCGGCCAGGACTATAAACAATCAAGAAAAAAAAAGTATGTGAGTGTATGGTAGAGTGAATAGCAGTGCAGGGATCTAATCAAACACTGCCATGTTTTATAGGATAAAGGTATGGTGAAGGATCGTGAGAGAGAGCTGGCGGAAATCAACATGCGACAGATCCTGGCAGAAAGAGCGCATGCAAAGGTGAGACATCAATTTAAAATATTGTATTGCTGAATGTTTTGATACAAATGTGGGAAAGGCAAATGTGATCAGAGAGTGTTTAGTTTTTGCAAATTTCACAAACAAAGACTTTTCTGTTAGTATAGAAAAATTTCCTTCTTTTTTTTAATATTTTTCTTCTGTTTTCTCAAAAGCAGAGAAAACCTAACATCTACAAAATATAATGATTATTAGAAACTTTATTGATTTGAATGAAAGCTAGTTAGAAAGTCCCAAACCAAATTACTTCTTTATGTTTCCTTTCAGTTCTTTGTTGCTTTTTATAGAGTGATTCACAAGTCCACATAGAGTTTAAATTATTTTTTGGTTTTTATTTCTGTGTCTTGTTTTTGTAGTTCTAAAGTCTGTTACGTATTTCAGGGAGAGGTAAATGGTGAGATGATGACAGATATGATACTAAATGACATCCTGTATGACACAGCATCTGAGCTACAGTCTATAGAAGATGATGAGGATATCAGAGATGAGGCAGTTACGATGCATCATAACCCTACCCTAGAAAATATATACCAAAGATTGGAACAGATGGAGGTAAAAACCTTGCTGTTTACAAGCAAGATATGTTGGATTTTGAAAAGTATTACACTACTCAGCCCAAGTTTTTAGAAAAGATCTTACTTTGAGATAACATCTACTCAAGTTGAGAGCGATAAAACTTGTTTTGCACACACACACACAAATTGTATAGAAGACTATAAACCAGTTAATTTTTGCGCATACAGTTTTTATTATGTTTTTAACCAGTGGTTCACGTTTTGCCGATGTTAGACTGACTAGAGGAGATTTAAATTCACGTTTTTAGAAAAATATAAAGCAAGGGTAAATTATTCGCGTATTCTAAAGTTTGGGGTAAACTGGCTTCCTCAAAGATAGCGAAAAGAAATTGTAAACAAACTTAAGTTGGTTTACAGTGGAATACAAAAGGTGTTATGTCACATGATTATGTTTTATAATGAGAAGTTTGAAAACTATGTAGAGTGAAAATTGTAGAGGAAGTGTGTTTAGTCTTTCGTAGCAGAATATCAGCAATAAAGAGATTTTCCTATTATTATTTAGCTTGAACAGGTAGATATCAGACGCAGATGGGTCACTCTTCAGTTTGAGGAGGAGAAAAGCTCTTCATTAAAGAAGTTCAGAAACATTGAGAGACCTTCAGGACCAGTTGCCATGGAGATAACCAGGAAAGATCCTTCACAGTCACACAGAGTACAAAGCTCAAGGTAGTGTTCTGTATAAACAAATTGCATACCTTTTTTTCATGAATAGCAAAAGCCTTTGTATTAGGGATCATCAAATAGCTGAAGTCATGTTGGATAAGCAAATTCCCCCAAAAATGTAAAATTAGGCCATTGATTTCTGCTGCGATTTTGATTTAACTTAGCATAGATGTTCAGCACATCAAGACAATGTGTCGCGTGCAAGACCCACGTCCCTACCTCAAAGGTCAAGGTCACACTTTATTAGTATTGCTTCAGATAAAAGTTGAAAAATGGCAACAATACAATGTAGGTCAGTGACGCAGGTTTTGGTAGTACAGACAAATATATATGTGAATATATATGTGTGTGCATGTGTATGTGTTTGAATTTTTTTCCATGTGTTAGACAGGATCCTGTTTACTATGATGCATTATTTGTTTTAACTGATTCTCCTAACAAGTAATTGAGAGCCCATAAGCTGCCAGTGTTAGACTAAGGGCATACACATGTTCAATATTGAAGAAACATGTTTTCTTTTCTCTATTTGTAGGGAGTATAACAAGGACACAGATGCTCCGATCATCTTCACCAAGTCAGCTCCAGTAGCTCAGTACAGGGAGAGAACTACGCTTGTAGAAACTGAAGAGAATCTCTTGAGTGATTTCCCCTTAGACATTCCTCGAAGGTAAGATTTGACATTTTCATTAGAACAGTTTCCTTGATTGCAATATTGTACCACCTCTGTTGAGTGAACATCACCATATCGTATATATGTGGGAAAGATATGCCTGTAAACATGCTGTAGAATGAAATACAGTCCAACCTCCCTAAAGGACACCTCCCTAAAAAGACATACATTTTCATTCCTGTTTCGTCAATTATTTGAGTAAATGACCTCTTTAGAACAACACCTGTCTTTTTACTAACACATTTTTGTGTTCCCACGGGCGTTCTCTCCTGAGAGGTTACACTGTATCCTCACAATTTAGACATAGGGAAACCAAGTTTGTTGTAAGAACTATGTTATATCGAGTTAAATAATGCAGCATCGTCATTCTTTTTTTTTGGCTTTATTGCAAGGAATAATTGTTCAAAGTTACATTTTTTGCATAGAGGGGAAATACTATGGTAACCTTTTGGAATATGGTTTTCCTGATAAAATACTTTTTAAAGTTGATACATATTGAATGATACCATAAACAACAAGATTTTTTAAAAAAAACCTGTTATATTTTATTCATTTGTTTTTCCTTAAAGGAGTGGTAAAGTTCGTCTGAAGTTACCAGACACGGCAGTCAGGGAGATTCACACTAACCTGGAGAAATATGAGAGACATCTGAAGAAAACCTCACACCAGGAACATAGTAAATTCGATCCCTGGAAACTTATGGAAGAGTAAGTTATTTCTAGCTCTACTGGACAAAGTAAGGACAAATTGGTCAAACTGAGAAGATGATCCCAACTGGTTTTTTTGGGGGGTGGGGGGGGGGGTCAGTGGGTGAAGGTCCAGTTACATCTGTTGGCTTTTTCTTGATAACATTTCAAAAAGATTTTCACAACTTACTCAGAACAGTCCAGTCAGTCCAGTAGAGCGATACTGGCCCTTATGGGCCTCTTGTTAATATTCTTTCCAACTGTGAAGTTAAAGTTTAGAGTTCTCTGCAGGATTAGCTGAATATTCAGGATGAATAACTAAATAAAGATACTTTTCTCCCTTGAAATGACATATCTCACTAATTATGTAACAGAAGATCATTCAGATGCAATAATGTTGCAATTACTAAGCAGTTTTGATCATCGTGACTAACTTTTACTATCAGATTTCTTCACCTTTAAAATCAACAGTCAGACAGGTCAAAAATGAGGTTTCTAAGATACCGAAGAAAAAGTAATGTCTGGGGCAGTTCCTCTTGAGATATTTTAAAATTGCAATAACATGTCATAGTTTTTGTGATTTATTGGTTTTATTCTAGAGTTAATCTTGCTTTGTCATTGCAAACTGTTACTTAGAAATTTGATACAATTTAGAGAAATGTGACATAGCACTTTTATTTTTGTCTTATGTACATGATTCAAATCTTGCATCACAAATTGTTGTCATGTATATGTCTGTTTGTTGTGTTGTAGGATTTCTGACCAAGTTTTAACAGAATGCCTCAATGAGATAGAGAACGAGCTGAATGATGTTGAAGAAAATATTGTCCATCAAGTTTGTAAGGCAGAGTTTGCACTCCCAGAACCCTTAGCACAAAAACAGGAAGTGGAGGAATTTGCTGAGGATTATGGGTATGATTTCAACATGGAACCAGTCAGTGGTAGCAGACTGGAAAGTGCAAGAATCAGACAGGATGAAAGTTACTTTAGAACCAGTCAGAAGGAAATGGAAGAACCTTCTTTGATAAGGGAAAGTGGAGAGAAGTCAGTTCTCCAGAGTAGTGCTGATAAATCAAGAGAGAATGGTACCAGCTCTAAAAAGGAAGTCAGTTTTGGCCAGGATATTAGTTATGAAAGGGAAAGAAGTTTTGAACATGAGGCTATTTTCGATGCAGCAGATTTGGATGTTTCATTAGATGAGAAAGACACAGCTAGAGACCAGTATGATGATGATGATGAATATGAAGATGTTGATGATGAAGATGATGAGGATGATGATGATGATGATGATGAAATATCAGAAGTTTCACCGATAGAGAGTGAATATTCATCAGATGAAACTTGATGAATAGTCCTTTAGATTTGAAAGTATCCATGCTTGGTTACTCATATTAACTTATTAAGTATTTTAGTAAATTAATTGTGTCTAAGTCTTTGAATATATAGTAGGAATATTCTTACAGATAGGCAATAGGATGTACATTTTTCAGAACTTGGCAACCTTGCATTACTCATGTTGGGACAAACATCATGAAATTTTATGATTTACTGGTTGAGGATTTGACATGTTTAGCGGTCTGTACATTACACAAACTCTTTTAGAATTTTGCAAGATTATGTGTGTTTTTATCACCATGACAACATTTATATTAAAGAGAATAATTGAATATAAATATGAGGATAATCTGATGCGGGTCTTTGTATAAAAAAATTAGCTATCTATCTTTTGAAATACACATAATTTAGTCTTTGAAATGAAAATTAAAAACAAACACAGTTTATATAAAATGAAAAGAATTACAATTGTATACTTATGGAAATAACCTGTGTTGGTGGTGATTGACTTTTATAGATAAAAGAAAGCTTTCAACAGCATGTTGATTTTACTATCTTTAATTCCAGAATCAATTTAGAATTTGTGATTTTAAAAAAGCCAGCTAAATGAGACATATACTTTCCTTTTCAAATCACTGAAATTAATTTCTCCATTGTAATATGATACTATCGGAGACAGTCAAAGCCACAGGTAAATGATAATGCAGTGTCAAGGAATTTCTGTTGTCTGCTGCATAGATGTGTCTTAGTTGTACAGGAATTTTACATTTTCTTGTGTAAAAATAATTTTATTACCATTGTTACTGCACTTTGTAAGATCAATTTGACATTTAAATGAATTCTAGAATCTGGAAATATATTGTAAAAAGAAGAAGTAAACTGATATGGAATTTTAGAATTATACCTCATTTGATATGATGTTGCCATGGAAACAGAATTTCATTAAAAAGATTTAACTGGGAAAATTACTGTGACTGCAGATGTTTGTTACATGCTGTGATCATATTGAACGAGAGTTGTCTTTTTGTGATGATATTTATACATATAGTATAGTGACGTATGGTGAATAAACATGATTATCTGTGATAATAAATTATATATAACTGTAGCTGTGTATGTCTTCATCAATCAGTTTGAGGCTTGTTTGGGGTACCATGAAATGTTCTCTGGTATTTTCAGAGTCACAATAGAAAATGTTATTCTATGCATGTCACATTATGTGAGTGACCATAGATGGCACACAAATTATGGATGCCACATTAGAAATTGGTTTTGCTAATAGTTTTAAAATGAACAGCAACTCGGAATTCCTTCTCACTTAAAATGGACATAGGTTGTCCCCTACAAGGTCTACAATAGAGAAGTTGGCTAAATACAGTAAAGTTCGATATTACAACCCCAGATTAAGACAGCCCCTATTGAGACCAAATTTTCGAACAGAACGACCACTTTAGAGTAAAAGGTCATTTTGTTAAAACCAGTCGGTCAAAGTAATTCTTGAAAATTCACTGTACTTCCAAAAATGTTGTTAGACCCAAACAACACCTATTTCCTAAGGATAGTTTATAATGTTGTGTTCAACACAAAAACCAAAAAAACAACAACAACTATAAAATTCAAAAATTTTAATTTCCCCCCCCACAGACGGATGCCTAACAGTCTGTAAAGGTTTGCAGAAAATGGCGGTTCTTCAAAAATGTGTTGCACAGCTCAGTTGACTCAAATATGAATACTACAGGGTGTGTCTGGGTTTCTGTTTCAACAACACTATTCCTAGTTTATCCAGGAAGTGGGTGCTTATTATGCACGAAGGAGAAGTGAAGAAACTTTTGTAAACTTAAGGGTGTCATGAAAAATCCACCACCACTGCTTGGATTCGAACCTCAGATGGATTACCCGTGCAATGTTGAAAGCACTACACCATGGTGGCACGTCAAATTTTACATGACAAATTATGTTATATACTTGACATATTTATGCACCTTCAGTTTATTTACCTTCACCTGTTGCAGGTAGTTGGAAAGCTGTTTGGCACTTCTATCTACGAGATGTTGAGAGAAAATGCGCCATTCTGGTCCATATGTCAAGTTTATAAAAAAAATCTCTTAATGTTACCCAAGGGTTTATGCTGGATATTAATCTGTCCTTTAGTCTTAATTTCATGGAATAAGGAAGGCAACTACACTTTAACACAGCAAAATTTATTTTTAAAAAGAAATACAATGGACGCCATAATATCGCTATCTAAACATATGTACAAAGAAAGATGAAAGGTTACATTAATTATGCACACGGACCTATACACACAGATTCATTTAACAATTTAAATTCTAACTAAACTCGCAGAGCAGGGTACTCAAATATCAATATATGCAATATTAGATGTGTCCTTTTAAGGAGCAAAGATGGGGCCTAATTTCTAATTTTGCTAAATTTTCACTGTTATTTGCGCTTTTTGGGTTACAATCTAAGAATGTTACGAAATTTGTTGAATATGTATAATTATTTTCTATTTGAACTAATCTTGAGGGGAAGAAGGGTCCATTGGTCAATATAAGAGGCCAATTATAAATTAAGAAATTGAACTGGTATGTTTGGAAGAAATATTTCCAGACAAGACTAAAGATTTTATGAATGCGTTGCTCACTGATATGAGAGTACCCATACTCTTCTGACATGAAACAAAAAAAAATCTCCTCACTGGCAAGAAAGGCTAGCTGAAACTTTCTGAACGAGAAACGATTATCGTTAACCCTCTACAAACAGCTGTGTCGCTGTCTGCAGGCATATATTATATCTATACTATTGGTAAACATGTGTCTCTGAGATTATTGATATATATTGTGCATGAAACCACAACTATTTGCTGTATATATTCTCTCTAAGGGCACTGTGGTATTAATAGTTCTATTTCGATCGTTTTTGATCTTGTGCTTCTAACGGTTTAAAGCAGCTGGTTCAAAGTTTCCGATGAAAAAAATTGATGTCTTTAAAATGATAGACTAAAAACATAAAACGTAGAAGTCTTGGTAGCAATTTGAGAAATCTGTTGAAAATAGTTGTGAGCTTGGTGTGATGGCACCACTACACTACATGCTTGTATTGGAGTTTCAAAAGCGTTTTTAACGTTTTATAATTTGGTAGCATATAAATTCAGAACTACAGAAATGATTTACAGGAATTTATACTGGACGATTTAATTATTCGTTTTAAAATATGTTTATTTCAGACAGCTTTAACAACCTTGTTTTTTTTTCACCAAAATTTGAGAGCAAGCTTGCAGCTTTAATGTCAATAGATACTGAACTACATTAACATAATCTCTTAGAACTGACTAAACTAGAAACGCCATATTTCCTCAAATATCTTTAGTTTTCGAAGACAAAAGCTCGGGAACAATTCAATTAATATTTTAAACATGTAAGAACTAATTAAGTGTATAATTTAAGGGTTGATCGCAAAACTGTTGTAAGTCCTTTATTTCATATAAGTAACTGCAGTTTTGCGTGTAGAATTGTGCAATGTCGTTTAATCAGAATAATCCATCTGCAACTGCACCAGTTTTAACACACTTTACTTTAATCTAGATACTTGGAGGACATACAGCTCAATACTCCACGAATTGTCGTCTGCTTTATTGATATCGGTTACCATGGTAACGAAAAGACCTTGATCATGTTCCTTTCTACATCAATCAAAGTCATGTTATACTGAGTCACAAGAAGTTTGTCTGAATTTGGAGTTAAAACTATCTTGTGTGGGTTGTTTAAATCATCAACGATGACGTCACCCATGATCTCACCCTCTGTATTTATCATCAGGATATTGTGTGATTTATTTCCGGCTACAAAGAGACGGTTGCCATGCAACGCAATGCCTTTCGGCAGTTTCAGGCCGTCGTAACGTATTTCCCAAAGTTTTTCACCTTGCGTTGTGATGGCAATAACCGTTTTCTTGTACCGATCGGTAACGTACATGCATCCGGCTGTACGATCTAGAACTAAGTATTCTGGGAAAAAGAAGAGATTATGACCTACATTGTCTTTACTGATGACCTTTAGCTCGCGCCCGTCACGTGACATTAGCTTCACGCATGGCGGAGAGTCGTAGCAGCAGACGGCTAGCATATAATTTGAGTAGGAGACGCCCCAGCATTTGGCTCCGGTTTGAATTGCGGCGAGGATCGCGATATCTGCTTCCCTTACTTGCATCAGCAGAAATCTCTTTTCCCTTGGCAGTGTAACAGCAATCTCAGAGCTGGAAATCGCAGCAATGTCGAATGGGCGCGCAGAAAGCACGCGCTCGCCCACCCACCGGTAGTCGGGATCGTAAAGCTTGATTTTACGGTGTGCCTGATCTGCCAGTACAATACGGCCGTCATTTAAAATCTCGGCACCAGTAATGCAGCAGTTGTCACGGTCTTGGGCGTTCCGAACTTTGAAATATACTTCCAGCTTGCCTTGCGGTATACCACGCTTCTGTTGTACCGGAAGTGGTGTTATACCAGGAGATGAGGGGAAAAGTCTGAGATCGCTGTCCATCTTACTGGTCCCCTTCTTCTGGCGATGAGTATGTTTCGGCGTACTGGAGTCCTGCAATTCATTCGGCGATTCTACAATTCTCTCCTCGGGTATAAGAATTGTGTCTGCACGGACGGTGTACGGAGGTGGAATACGAACTTCTTGATGCGAGAGAGAAAATTTTCCCATCTCTTTGAGGGTACCTAGAAACATCTGCAAACTCTTATCTGGAGAGAAGACTAGCAGGACGTCTTTCAGATGCCTCGACACTTCTTTCAAGCTTTTCTCGCAGAAGTTCCCCTCTCGTCTGGCCTTGTTATACGTGATCAAGACGTCTGCGTCGGTTCCATGAGTCATGGAGTTTTGCAGCACTACACTGGCGTTCTTTGTCGTGTTAACCAGATCCTGGGTGCGCTCGACCTCTCTCTGGAATTGCACTACCTCACCCTTCTTCAAATCTTCCAGCTGAGCTAAAGCGCGCTCTTCCTGTGCCGAAAGTATATCGTTGATCTGCTGCCGAATACTTGAAATCTGCTTCTTAACATTACTGGTGGCATCTTCGATTGTCTGTATGGCGTGTTTCCTGTTGTCAAGGATACGAAGACCCCAGCTGGTCTGGTGCTTGAGCTTCTCCATGACCCCTTTAGCATCGTCCCGTTGTTTTGATGCTGCCTCTGAGGAGCTGAGAATACTCGTGCATAAACGATGAAAACCAGTGGCGCATGTCGAACATATGACCTACAACATATTGATAAATTTTTGATGTTTCCGACTTCATATATAGGAAATACATGTTTGAGTGATATACCAGATAATTTATCACGATTTGGAGTTCATATGCCTAGCAATCTAATCACGAAGACCGAAATAATACATGTACTTCTATAACATTGACACACTGCAGCCACTAAATGATAAAAAGGTGTGCATTGCATGAACGTCAGAAATTTAGAACACACCGGAATGAAATTTAAGTATTTTTTTATGAAAACAAGGGACTTCCGTTTAAGATGATTATCATCAATGTTCTTCGTTCTTATCACAGATATATTGTTTTTATGTGATTTTTGTAAGGACCTCGACGTTCTTATTAAACATTTCTTTTTCATCGTAAGCTTCTTTAACGGCATTCTTGGCTGAGCTTTAAGAATACTTTATAAATGTGTATGGGTGTCACATGAGAACCAAAACTGGAAAGTTTTTCCAATGTCCAAAACATTTTAAGATGGTTTTAGTAAAGTTATCTGGTGAAAAGTCCGCTCCGTGGTCGAGTGGTTTGAGTTGTTGACCTGAAATCAACGTAACCTCCCACAGATTGAGGGTCACTGGTTCAAACCCTGCTACCGACCATGTGTTTTTAGGTGAGAAAGTTGGCAGTTTCTTCTTCCCATGAACGATTGTTTAGGTAAACTGCCCGCCTGTAAATTAGACCGAAGTACGGTTAGAACGGGCTTTAAACTCACACAAAAACAACAAACTTGTGAAAAATAGAAAGAAATGTCACACGGTTGTGTACCTGAGCGTGATCTTCACAGAAGAAGTCGAGGAACTTTCCGTCATGTTCCTGACACGGTGTCCTCAGCAGTGTACTTTTTATAGGCTGTAATTTGATACTGGCAATATCTACCAGCGTGTGGTTCTTGGAGATCTTCAGGCTGCTGTGCTGGTTCTCACAGTCCTCGCACATCGCCTCGCCGCAGTTCTCGCACCACGTGGCAGCTAGAGTCGATTCGCCTCGCCTGTCGCACGGGTCGCACCTCCTGCCTTCTGACCTCAGTTTCACGGCCTCGATCAAACCAATGATAAATTGGTTCTGTGGCAGTGACTCTGCCCATGAGCTCGGACCTGAATTATACATAGTTTTGATCAGATGTCCTCGATTTTAGGTTATAGATTTTACTTTAAGTTTCTTCCATGTGCAAAGCTCAGCTAAATAATCGGCGCAAGCGCAGTGACTAGCATTCCAAGGACATGGATTCTTCCTAGACAGAAAAGGATCTCGGGTGAAAATTCCTCTTTAATGGCCTTTTTTTAAGCTATTATTTTGATATAATTATTTTTCCATCGAAATTACTTTTATTGACGCGTTAACGCCCAAATGACTATACATTCACAGTAATTCGCTATCATGAAGTTTGTTAGATCAAATTAGAGAGTTTTAAATTGTGCCTACACTATCGTGCGAAAGGTTTCATGATTTCTAGTACTTTCAATTGATGTCCCTAATGATTATTTAACCTATTATGAATCAACTTACCCTGCAAGACGTTTGGAGAATCCGTAAACTGGTGACATTTTGGACAATCAAACCCTTTTGGGACGTGAACTCCTTTTGTGTTTGAATCTATATGATCAGCGATACAACTCAAACAGAACGTATGCAGGCAAGGCAGTGACCGTGGGTCGGTGTATTCCTCGGTGCAGATAGGGCATGATAGGAATTCCTCGCTCACGTGACCTTCCTCTTCCCCGTCCTCCATGATTTGTATAATAAATGCAATCAGTTGAATCTGTAGGCACAAAATATATTTCTCTTAAAGGAGCACTCCCTACATTATAGCTAATTATATTTTCCGAACATCAATAATGTGTTCAATGAACGTAAAATGATTAAATAAATACAGTTAAAAAATATATATTGAAAAATGCCTCATTTTAGCGCAGTTGATATACATAGAGACCTTCGGTAAAAAATCGCTGTCCGCGCATTGTACAACAACAACTTTGCATAGATTATTGAATGTAAACTACGGTAATGACTAGAATGTATAGCTTTAAACTTTTAGGTTAAGTAATAAATAGAAATATTCTATTATTTTTGCATTTGAAGTTATTTTACTTGACACCAGTTTTAACGAGTGCCTCTTTAACATGTTTTATAATTTTCTGCAAATACGCATATCTAAAACATATAGCTTCACTGTCAACCTTAAAATCTGTCAGGAACGGGCATGCACGTAGATGAAAATGACAGAAGTGTGCCATATTTGATACATTATGAAAATGTAATTCTGTTAAACTTAATTTTGCATATCAGACGACAGATGAAACAGCTTCTGTGTGCAGAGTTTTAAATTTACCCATGAGTTTTTTTGTTTATATTAAACTTTCCGCCATGACCAGTCACGTGCAACAACTATATTACATAAGAACAAACTGCATACTATCTGCTTAGATATATTCAAAATATATTCATTCTTGCACCCTTTATGTCGAAGATAATAAAGCATTTCTATTTTACTTACCAATATACAGACAAATTATATTATTCCACCATTTTGATTTTCTTTTCGAAACAATATGGCGATTCCGTTGTCGTTAAGGGGTGCTATCGAATTTCTTTGAGAAAGTTCAGTAAGCCAATGATATACCTAGTTATAAATATTGATCTACATATCTATTGTCTCAAAAATGTTGTTAGTTTACCCATGAAAATTATATACCCGCCGCCATTGTTTTAGTTAATTTTGTCAAAATGGCGGATTTACGTTCTTTAAATATTTAAACGATTCATATATTATGTAAGTCAAATAGGCAGTTCAATTTCTGGTATGTATTTTTTTCATTGTATAATCATCCTGCAGTTCGACCACCTTTGCTGTTATGTTATATAAAATGTCTGGTGTAAGGTAATTACGAAATTCAAGACAACATTGGCACTACCGAGGGACTGTCGTATTACATTCCTTCTGATAGAGAAGCTTTCAATCAACGCTATAACCTAGAGCCAGAGATAGTTCTCAGGTTGTCATCGTATATGATTTCACATAGTCACAAATTTGAAACGTCGATTATATTTCTGTTTCTGAAGAGTTCAGTATTTCTGCATTTTCATACAGTTTGACTATATCTTTTATTGCATATTAGTAAAGAATAACATATACTGCGGTAGAACGTAACCTGAGGCTGGACCACAAGGTCCTGTAGCCCAGCAAATAATAACCCTTTTAGAGTTACTTATAAGCCTAAACGTCTACTGAAAAGGAGCAGTCATGTATGTTTGCTTCAGGGCAACCTGTTTCGGATGTCAGCAATGCAACCCAGTTGTTGTAGGTTTGAAACCCAGCTGTGGGGAAGCACAACAGAAAATAAACACCAGTGTCGGGGTTTTTTTTTTCCTTTAGAACGTGAGTTAAGGTTGCTAAAGTTTTCTCGTAATCAAAGTATGTTCATTTAACATAAACTTGACCAAAACTGTTGTAAAAGCGACAATCGCCTATGCATTTACGCAGAAGTGTTGAACCGTCAGCCGAGAAGACTGAAAGCTCGAACTCTCGACACTGTATAGTTTTTATGGCCAAGCTAACACTGGCATTTCTCTTGCGCCAAAGTGTTCATTCATAATATTCATATGTAAATCTATAAAGGTATCTAAATAAATATATTTTACATAATCCCTTAAAGGTATCGAACTGATTTTTTCTATGTACTAAATAATGTTTAAACTTTCACCCGCACAAACCTATATAAAGATGTTATCAGAGCCTAGCATTCCTTTACATTCATGCGTAATAAATTTAAAAGTTTTGCTTAAGATCATTATGTTTTGTATTTAATCAACATTGGATCGATTTCAACCTTCAGTTAAATGAGTGATTTTAAACAAATGATTGTTTATTACATGTATGTCTTCACTTGACATATGATACTCTGTTGATTTCAGTTATAATGTATTATATGACTAAATCAAGTACTATATTTTGTCTTGGTTTATGAATAGTTTAAGTACAAAATGCTTGTTTTTGGTTTAAACTTCTCACAGTGCGCTCCACTGACCGCATTTATAAGGAGTAACGTTTAAATCTCGCCATTGACGGAATCTAAACCTGAAAGTCTCGGACCAAGACACTTCATTTATTTATGAATCCAGCACTATATCCTTACCCTTTCAACTTTTTAATAAAACAAATTATAAACATCTTCAGCGACATACTGTATGGAACACGGTCCGGGTGTAAATACAACTAATATCAAATTTTTACTTTAAAAAATCTGTAAGGACAGTACATGTACTAGAAAATAATTAAAACATAGGCTACATCGAAGATTCGCTAAGCTTTGTCTAAACTCTTGAGTTGTTGTCATGTCTAAAAGATTAAAATTCGTCGTACTTCAAAAAGAAGGTGAATGCATATAGTATGTATAAGTGACAAACACAAACTTTTAAGTTAGGTTTAAGAATTATACCTTATACACCGCTTGTAGATTTAACCTGAAATAATAGAATTGTGAGAGTAACAGCAAAGATCCACTGCCAAGATTCGAACCTTCTTCACCTTGGTTAGAAGCCCAAACCTGACACGTCTGACCCCCTAAGAAAGCACTGCTAGCCCCTTAATCCTTAGGATTTAAAACCGCAGCATAGTGCCTTAATTTGCGCATAATTTTAACAAATGTGAACAAATTAAAATTAAATATAGATGTAGTGCAGACGGTTGGTGTTGTCTTTGTTCCATATTTATGTCTCCATGTAGTTTATGAATTACATGTACTGGTAATCGTAAAAGTTAATGTTGATATCTGCAGACAAGTAGATATACATACAAACTTTCCACGGACTTAGTAAGGTAATACCTCGTATTTATTACAGACTGACAGATTTCCATCCTGCATTATGGAACGAGGATACAACACGATTAGCGAGGACTTTCTCACATGTCCGATATGCAAAGATGATTTCACGGACCCACGTGCACTCCCTTGCCTGCATGCCTTCTGTAAGACATGCGTATCGGATCATGTCAACAAAACGACTAAAGGTCAAAGAGCACCAAAAGGTTTCGACTGCCCCGTTTGCAAACGCTACGTTGATGCTCCTGACCCTCACCAAGCCCCTGTCTCATGGGCGGAAATGCTTCCACCTAGCCATCTTATCAACAGTCTGCTAGACAATGTCCGTCTGCGGAATGACGTCAGTAAATGCGACCCGTGCTTCCGGCGGAAGGACAAGGTTATTGCAGCCAAATGGTGTAAAGAGTGCGCGGAAGCACTGTGCGAGCAATGCGTGGCGTTCCATAAATCACTGAGATATTCTCAAAACCACACTTTGTTGGAATTTGAAGAACTACGACAGCAGCCGATTAAGAATACCTTACCGAGACCACCGTGTCCACAACACGAGAACACGACTCTTGGTTTCTTTTGTGAGGACCATCAGAAAGTCTGCTGCTCTTCTTGCGTCACAGTCGATCATAGAAAATGTTCACACGTGACAACCAGTGTTGACGCAGCTGCCAAATATAGAAACGAAGTAGACACACTCACCGAGAAGTTGCGTCATCAAAATGGCTGGTCTGCCAGAATTATGGAGAGTCGCCAGCACAGTATGAAGCTTCTGGATGATGCAGAGGCTCAGCTGAAGAGTCAGATTATCAGTATCAGACAGCAGTTTGACGAACTTCTGCGCACGCAGGAAAAACAAATGCTCGATGAACTTAAAGCGATAAAGACAAAGGAACGACATAATTACGAGAAAGAAGTCGCTAAATGCGAGGAGATGATTTGTACAACAGGTAACGCCTTAAATATCCTTAAAAATTCACTACAACATGGTACTGACTCGGATATTCTTCTCTCTGTAAACAGCGTCAAGAAAGAGGCGAGAAACTGCGACCGAAATTTATCTGACCTATCCAAGACCTTGACAGACATTTTGTTGATATTTACACCTGATCGTATGCTGTCACAAGTCCTTGGGACATTAAAGGATATCGGGAAGATAACTTTCAGCCACACACACGTGCACGTACAACCGCCATACAACTTAAGCGTCCAGAACTCCAGTATCGACTCGGAACCCGATACAGAACGCTTTACACCAGAATCATCTGTTCACGAAAAAGAGAAATCACTGACTCAAAGAACAATTGTAGACCAGAGGAAACTTATAGACGAGACGCCGCGTTCCTCCCGGATGTCCCAAAACTCCAAAACCAGCTCACGCCGATCACGTCATTCTCCAATGATAAACACGTCAAGAAGCACAGGAATGGCCAGTTCTAGACGCGACTCCATCTCTAAATACTTAGATGATTCCCCGCGTTCAAAAACATCCAGAAATTCGGACATTTTTCACGCTACTATCGATGGTTTAGAAGACGAAACACAACAACACCGTTCAAACAGCCGTTTGCTTTCTCCGATGACGCCAATGGGTCGTGGATCAGACAGACATATAAGTAGCCACCCCGCATCACTGGAGTTCTTTTTCAAGGTAACTGTCTTAACAAGTATTTGTAAATAATAAAGGACTTGGCTGGTATTTTAATGCAGCAGGCTTTAAGATGAGGAGAAATAATTCCTACGATCCAGAATCGGTGGACAATAACCACCCACAGCTGTATGGTATAACTGTTTGATACCCTTTTGTAATACCATCCCGCAATTAAAAAGCTATTAGTTTGCTGACTCTTCTTCTATCGGGTATACGAAGAAATATTACTGCTTATAGTATCTTGTTTTCAGGCACGGAGCGCCCAAGACCGAGAGAACTGTATATTAACCGGGGCTACATATCTGTTAGACGGACGTATTATCTTGGTGGATCAGATGCTAAGGAAACTGAAGTTATTTGATCAGAACTACCATTGGGTCGGGGAAAAGGTACTTCCGGCACGGCCTTACGACATCTGTAACGTGACAGAGAGTGAGGTAGCTGTCACTTTCCCAAGAGAAAAGAAGATACAAGTGTTTGCAGGTGAGGCTACACTTTTTACACACGTGACAGATGTAGCGATATCGGATATTTATACTTAAAACTTAGTGAATGTAGAACGAAAAGGATTGCAGTAATGTCACGGAGTACATAAAAATAAACAACGTGACTTATAAACGAAGAGACTTGCGAGAAATGGCGTGCGGAAATTGTTTTCTCAGTTGTAATGTAAATTCTTAATAACATTTCAGTCCGGCAAACGGATTTTCTACCGACGTTCACCATCAATACAGCAGCAAAGTGCTGGGGCATTGCTTTCAACGCTACATACAAAAGATTTGCCGTCTGCTGTTACACACAGCCGCCATGTATCAAAATCTTCTCGCGAAGTGATGGCCGGGAAATCAGGTCTTTGGCGCGTGACAGAACCGGTGTCGAACTCTTTTTCTTCCCAGACTACGTTGCCATGGACGGCCAAGGTAATAATCTACTGAGTTAGATCTACATTATGTCTTAGAATACTTGTTTAAAAAGGACACCACTTCTAGAAATACACCAAGGTCCAATTTTTTAACACTGCAGATCTAGAAAGTGAACTATAGCCTGTCACTTCTGCCGGGAGTAACCAAACAACTTTTTTGTATATCGTCACTATGGTAACAGATTATTTTTTAATATGACATACTTCCTTAATAGACAATCTACAGTAAACTCCGTATAGAATAAACCCCTTTGTACCATATAAATGTGTTCTGTATATCCGGAGTTTGTTATATCCATACAGCATTTTCATATAAGATAAAGAAAGAAAACACATCGGGTCCAGAAAATGTGTTCCTTATATCCGAGATTTCGCTATATCCGGAGTCGCTATATATGCAGTTTACTTATGGTAAACAATGTTTTGTCTGCAGGTCGGCACTTGTACGTATCAGACAAGTATAAGAAGTCGGTGATAAGCATAACAATGGAGGGGGAGAAGCGATGGGAAAGTAGCTACCATGGTCTCAAGAATCCTCGTGGTATATCTGTAGTCGGAAACCGTATCTATGTCGCAGGATGCCGTTCCCATAGGTATATATTTATTACATGTTGTTTTTGTTTTGTTTTACGGCTCAACATGTACATGTATCTTCATGTAGAATTCACCATGTTTAGTGCAGTAAAACCTATGTTAAAGACCACCACTGAAAAAATACTACCTCTAAATAAAGTCAAGTTGGGACAGTAACCATGCAACAATTATTATGCCCCACATCGAGGATGGGGAGGGGTATATTGGTTTGAACATGTCGGTCCGTCGGTTGGTCGAGCGGATCTGCGGGTAGGCCAAACCTTATCCGCTGGTCAATTACTAGAGAGCGCTTTTACAAAGTTCCCGGTCACTTTCTAGGTGGGTTGGTCAGTAGATGACCCCTCTCGATTTTGAGGTCAGCAGGTCAAAAGCAGAATAACTTGTCCGATCAATATCTAGAGAATGCACTGGCCTAGCGTAGTCCATAAGCCTCAATATTTGTTGATGGGTTGGTCAAGACCAAAAGATGATTCCTATATGGATTTTGAGGTGAACAGGTCAAAAGTCAAGGTCATGGATACCTATAACACAAAACATCTTGTCCGGTCAATTTCTAGAGGAAGCTTTGGCATGCCTAACTTGTATGTCTAGTGTCATCAAACTTTATGTGTATATTACCCCTATCAGTTACCATGTGTGGGGGGGGGGGGGCGCAATTCAACAGCTTGCAATCATTATTGACCATGTAAGTTTCCTCAATCTTTGTAGGTGGGTTGGCCCGGCCCCGGGGGGGGCCCCCCCCGATTCTCAGCTCAAGTGGTCATGTAAGGTAACAATCACCTCCAACATATGGTTAATAGGCTACTGCTAGTGGGGAACACTTGTTTACACCTCTTGTTTATAGTGTAAACACCAGTGAATAAAGACCACCTGTAGACAAAGATCACTAAAGTGTCTTCACATCAGTGGTTTTTGTCCCCATGTTTTTTTTTTCCCCCCCCCGTACCGTACTGGGCATCGGCTATCGTGCTTGTACGCCCGTCCGACTGCAGGCTGAATTTGTCCGGGCTTTTTCTCGGAAACCACTGGCAAGAATTAAATGAAACTTCATACAAGTTTTATTACCGATCTTCATTTCAGTGTTGTGTTGATGACAACCGAAGGTGAGGTAGTCGGCGACATTATCATAGAAGGGATCTCATTCCCGAACAAGATATGCCTGAGCCCTCACGCGGATCGTCTGCTAGTTACTCAGTTTCAGGGAACGCTCATTGACATTGAAAGAAACACAGTGAAAATTTACAGACTGGAAGATTGAGTTGCAGGTTGAAAAATACTGTGATTTTATGTAGCTTTGTTTACTTCAGGCCAGGTTGCTGTAAATGTGACAGTTAAACCTTGATATTTTCCAGAATTAGTACCACCGACGACTGTCTCCGTGTTACCAGATGAAATTGGTCCGGGATGAAAAAATAGTTTCAGTTTTTGAAAAATTTACACGGCGCCATATCTTAACATGTTTTACAGTAGTATAATAATTAAATTTTATGTTCTGATTCTAATGAAATTTCACCATCTCGATGATAATCATGACCCTTCTTTATTCCTTTACTCTAAGGAACATTTGCATGTGTAGAATGTATATGCTCTTATAATGAAAATGGTGACACTGGCGGCTTTTAACTTTTTTCAACAGCGTGATTTGAACATGTTTGATTAATCCCAGAAACCAACAGAAAATGTGAATGTATTTCTGTCTTCCCTGACACATATTGTTTTTCCCCTTGCCGTCTGTCTGTCTGTTATTCTACTTTACATTGTCCAGTCTTCATAGCCAAAACCCCGTGTTCGATTTTCATCAAACTTGGTGGGAAGCATCAGTTCAGAGCCTAGTTGTGCACATAACAATTTGGGAACACAAAGTCCAAGGTGGAGGTCTCATGGGCCTGAAATGTGAAAAAATCTTGTCCGCTCCTCATCCCTAAAACCACTGGTTGGATTTTCATTCGCGGGGGGAGGCGGGGAGGCACTTCCAAAAAATTTCTAGTTTTGTTTATAGTTTCCTATATCACAAAACACGATTTTTAAATGTTTCACAACTTCCAGTGTAGAGAAAAACGTGAAAGTTTATATTTATGTTTCGTTCTGTATCAAAGATTTTTGTTTTCACTCATAATTTATTTATTATATTTTTTTGTTTTCGTTGTGTCAAGTGTGTGTTTGCCTATATTTAGTGAGTAAAGTCTGAGGTTACATTGCGCTTCCACTGTGACGATGCATAAACTATCATGAAGCCGAAACTTTGATGTTATTGACAAAGTTTCGCAGTTGTATATCTGTGTGTTTGGACGTACGGTTATTAGTCACAAGGTTCACAAGTTGTACTAATTGATGTATCACCCATAAATGAAACATAGTAAATGACTTATAAATAGTTGAAATAGTAGATATATAACGTGTTCTATATACATATTATGTGGTTTGTTTACAGTTTATTTCTAGAAATTTTGGTCACTAGTAAATTATTTTTTCCGAACATACGTATCTCAGATCATTTAAATACCAAAAAAACATGGGGTTTTTTTTAAATGTGTTAATTTACATGTCATGATTTTGCTTAATAAAGAACGTGTGAGCTGGTAACTTGTTCTTGGATATATTATGAATGTAGGAGAAGAAATCGAACCACTCGATATTGGTGCAAAATCGTTATCGATCCAGTACTGATTTTCATCCCCCAGATTGTCGTCTAAGGGAGACAATCCAATCAGGCACGGATACTCCATGGTATAATCAAGGGAGATAATCTTGTTGAATCTAATGAAAATGCTGGCAATGTCTAGAATTGAGACAGGACAAGGGTGAGAACATTCAACGACAGTGTGTATAGATTATACAAGGACACGTGGGCAATGAATCTATGTAATGGTCTGACTGGTAACATTAGCAATTGGATGTGTGATGTATGTAAACAAATGACCTATATCACTCGATCTGCTGTTGCAAACTGGCGTTTTTAGCGTAAACGGAGGCTTAAGGACGCTTTCTTGAGTTTCCTTAATGTTACAGGACCAAAATTTTCTATTGCACAGAATTTCTTCAAACTTGGCATGTTGCCTGAGAATCACGTTTGAAACAGAAATCTGAAATAAATTTCATAGGTCACTGAACTGACCTTGAATAATATGCCCTAGAAAATCAGAAAATATAACAAAATGCTGTGATTCAAACATCCTTTATTTAAGGCAGCAGACGTTTTCATTAAAATTGAGAAAAAAAATCGCATTCAAATATGCCAATGCTAATAAAAATAATTCAGTGCTTTCACAATACAGTAAACTCCGTTTATAACGAATTCATTGGGACCATTTAAATGTGTTCCTTATATCCGGAGTTTGTTATATTCATGTATCATTTTTATAGAGTAAAGAATAAAACTCGGGTAGAAAAAATGTGTTCCTTATATCCGGAATTTCGCTATATCCAGAGTCGTTATATACGGAGTTAACTGCATCAGTTTAGCAAGGAAACTCTATAAAGTGACATGAGTATTCCTTGAAGAAGTGTTTTAAGTATTAAACTATATTTTTTATCATTTTATATTTCAAACATTCTACTCTATCGATTTCAATAATTGTGGGTTTCGCTATAGGCCCTTACTTTTGAGCAGTACAACATATAGGTCACAAAATCTGTTTCGCCGAGAGAGAGGATATTTTTTAACTTGGAGATGAAGTAGTTGTATTTTTGGTTGAATGTTGTGAAAGGAGAGAAAATTCAATTTTGATTAAGAAATGATATCAAGAAATAGATGGAAAATAAATCGACACGCCAGTGATATACATGGAGTTGCCATGGTAACCTGTAAGACAGTTAATAGAAGAACTATTGAATGATTTAAATTTTTGCTTATGAATTAACGGAACAGGAAATGAAAATTATTAAACGGTGTATTATGACAATAAGTAACGACAGCTACTACTGTAACAATAGAAATGTGACGTTGACTTCTTACGTCATTCATGACGTCATGTTGATAATACTTTTTATAAAGGTGACTAATCAATAAAGGTAATGTAATGTAAGAACCTTCTGTTATGACTGTTAAAACCAGAAACAAGTTGACCTTGAGTATTTTGTCTTCAAAACTGAAGGTCTCGTGAAGCATGTAATAAGAAATGCCCAAAGGTTGCAACTTCACACAAAAGTCAATGTGTAGATTTTTGGGTTCAAGACCAAGTGTAAATTTGTTATTGCATAAGGGAGTATTTTCTTAGACAGGCGTGATATAGAATGTGGCGCAATGAAACTGTCACAGAAAGATGTGCACCAATGGCATTTTCTTGACATCTGTATGGGAGAAGTAAAGATAATTTTGAACACTTCTTAAACATTTCAGCACATGAAAACAGATTTGCCTTCTTTTAGTTCATCTGTGCTCGTATAGTCCTGAGGGAACTTTTACCGTAGCATTTGTAAAGCAAAATGATCAATTCACGCATTTGAATTTTTTTTTAATGTGAGTCATCATGAATGTAAAGCAGCATTTTTTGGTCGGTGAAAATTTAAACTGAATAAATAAGAGACGTCAAAGAGGAAATATATTTTTTTTAAAAAAGAACAGAAATAGGAAATCGGGAGAGAAGCAAGGAAATTTAAGGAATGAAAAAGGAAAGAATAAGATCTTTGCCGACGGTCTGATACTTGATACCAGCGCCCCCTGGGTGTTTGACGATTAGATTTACCGGAGACCTTCATGCATGTTGGAATCCTCTTAAATAGCGTAATTTCTGAAATACGAAACTTTTCAGATGAGGGGAAGAATATCATAATGACAACATATCAAATGACATGGAAATATTGGAATGCTTCTAAGATATGTTACCATGACAATGCTAGGTCATTTAATGAAAACAGTTCTACAAGATGCTATTCCATTTAGCAGACGATAAATACATACCTACCCAATGGCAGAGCAGACGACAGTTCTCAATGTGTCAGAAATGTCGGCGACGACGGTAGTTGTGCAGCCACAAGGTAAGTGCCTTTTTAGTACATATTCTAGTGATTTAGTTAATATAATTTTCCTGGGCTCGTAATATGTCTGAAACTTACCTGTGTGTTGTCTTTTTCGGATTTTCGATTTCTCAAACTAAATTCAGAACACATTTTTCTTTACCGATGGCAGGGATTAAGGTTTTGTAGGAACTAATTTCTTACAGTCATCCTTGGTCGGTGACATTGAGTTTTAATTTTAAGGCACCAGAAACTGTATTATTATTTATATCATTACGTAAAACTATACCACGATGCAATTGCCATGCATATATCTGTCAAGCAGCTATGTATAGAAACACAATAATATGCGACTTTGACGCGTTCATGTACTGTGGCAGATGATCACATGCGTAGCGTATTTGTTCGCATTACATTAAAACACACATTCTGCGACATGTGATGCACTTATATGTATACAGTAATATGGCACTTCGTGATTTGTGTAAACAAAGTACTCCGTTCATACGTACTATAAATTGCGTACAAAACTGTTTGGTTTCCAAGTCATTGATCAATTTACGTCTACTGCTTCAGGCGCAAATAAGTCAATGCTCGAAAAGGGAACGGACATTTAACTTGTGAACTCTCAACAGCAAATACTTCAGTAACCTTGAGTGAAATGGTGACAGCTGTTTCAAACCATAACGTTTAGAAAACAGTCAGTACAGTAAACTCATTTTCTGGGCCAATTTTTTTTATCTTTGTCTAATATGAAAATTATGGATATAATATTCTCCCGATATAAGGAACAAATTTAAAAGGTCCCTATGTGTTCGTTCTATACAGAGTTTACTGTATCAAAATATAATCAAAGCAGATAAGTGTCCATCTGGTATATACATAAATTCAAAAGAAATGACTATACGCTGTTCAGATATACAGGTTTTATATATAGCATAATACAGAAAGCGGTATAACTATAACCTAAATGTGCCTCAAGAAATTGTTTTTCATTTATTTTTATTATTCGCTGTTAAGCAAAAACAAAGATCTACAAAAGATAGGCTTTTTGTAAATAAAAAATCTTAAAATCAGAGACCGCGCTCACCTGACAACATTACTTCCCGGCCGATTTTTATGTCGAGTAATAGACTCAATCGGGATCCCGTTGTTCTGGAAATTTTAACCAGCAAATAAGCTAACACTAAATTAAAACTTGAAGTTTGCAAAACTTTGTAAAATATTGTATTTATTAAGGTTAGTTAAAATCTAAAATCATAGCTCTGGAAGGTAAACTCAAAACAACAACTTTACTTTTTCCCCACTACGAAGAGTATCTTGAATCAAAATCTAACCAATGATTAACTTGACAGGCGGTTACATTTTCGAACAACCAGTTCCGGAAGACGAAATGAACGAAAACCGTGTCGCTGTCTTATACGAATGGTTGTATATGACGAAACTCAATCTAGCAAATTGCTGCACAGAATGTCAGTTTCGTACATGTGAATGCTCGCGGTTGTATATGAAACGTAAATTCTGCGTCGTTCATAATAAAACTAACATCTGCATCAAAGACATGACTCAACGACTCGGTATTTTCTCAAGTACAATCAAGCGACATTTCTGTTTGGAAATCATTTACATTTTCTGGTATCGTGAGAAATGTGCTAACAGCCATCATTATCTATCACATTGACACCTACGAAATATTTTATCAAAACGTTGAATCTAGCCCCAAGTTCGACGTCTTCTTCGCGTGCAAAAAATGACGATAACACCCTTTTATCAGGAAGGACTTCAAAGTCTGCAGTCGCATGCACAATATTTTGGTCGAAATGGTTGTTGTTATCGCTTTTATTTGCTTATCTAACAAACAACGGTCAATTACGGAGATATTGTAAGCTACTGAGAAAACAATACAGTTTAATTAATGAAAATATTCCCTTTCATTTCTGTCTGTATTTGCGTATAACGATTGCCTGCTATCAGATGTCTGTACCAATCAGTTAGCAACTTTAGAATCTAAACAAGATGTTACAAGCAGCCTCACAATTCTCTGTCTACCCGCCTACATACATATTATCGTAGTTTGAAATACAAAAAAAGAATAATATATGTAATCGCCAAGGTCAATGCCACAATGTCAGTGGTCATGTTTATTCCTCGTTTGACCTTCGACGATATATATGTTAGGATATGAGATATCTTGATAAAAATCTTTATTATTCAACTTTACAATATTACACATTGTATTAGATCAATTGCGTACATGATATGAAGCAGGCAGAGCTAATACGAAGCATGACTGAGCCAATATGAGAAAAGCAGGGTCAATATGAAATTCAAGCATTCTGATTGGTTTAAAAGAGAGGGCCAATACGGAGAAGTCACTTCCGTTAGATTTTTAAACGACGCCATTTAGTAAATCAAACAATTAACGATAGTTTGAAAATTCCTGCTGATCTCTTATTTTAATTAGTTAAATACAAAAAAAATGTTATTGTTTACAAGAACTTTCGGCCTTGGGCCAATACGACCACCCTCGGACAAATAACAAGGCCAATATGAAATCACTTGATTAATAACATTATAGTACATAAGTCCACAGAATGGTTTGTGGGCAGGGGCAAGGTCCTTGAAGGTCTTAATCTATATATAATATTTTTACCTAGCATAACAACACGCAGAACAGGGAAGTGTAACGGTTTCGTGGTCCAAATTTGATTTACTTTACACCAATATCTACAAATCCCATACAGCACCAAAGAACTGACGTTTGTGCCATTTCATCACGGTTATATACACAATGTACATTATCTTTTGTATAAGTCGTTACAATAAATTTTCATAAACGACTGCAGACTTAAATATCGCCAGGAAGTATATCGACGAATATATCTCCGGAAATATTTTTAAAAAGCACAAAAACTATCAACTACAAAGAAATGGACCAAATTTACCCCAGATCACAGGAAATATCGAATTGATTTTATTTGAAAGTAACGATCAGTCTCTCATGAATGTCGCATTTTTTCCTGTTCAACGCAAGTGAAAGACAAAAATAGTCTCTCCACAAGGTAAAATTTTCTATATACAGAATGTATTTCATATAAAACATAAGGGGCCTTGGCGAGTTCACCGGGAGAGAAATCCTACGGCCGGCTGTGACTATAAACAATCAAAAACAAAAATTCTAAATCATCTGCAGACGATAATTTCCACGGTATTTCCATGGTTACACCAATGAAAACAGAATAAATGACAGTTTCTTGGAATATCTATCTCAACATTTTGCCAGTTTTAGAATTCATTATCTTGTCATTATTAGACGATTTGACCGTCTTAAATTTACTACGGGCTTTCAGATTTACAAATCTGTGTTTGAAGAAAGACAGCTTTTGAAATTGAACAGATAAAATTATTCTGAGTATAAAAAATAAACTTTTAATGGTTTTAAAATTCAGTGTTATAGCAATTTAAATGTTTTCAGTAGATTTGTTTAACAAAATACTGTTTCTATAATATATACAGTAAACTCCCTTTTGTATAAGAAACTCCTTGTGAAAATTTAAATTTGTTCGTTCAATCCGGATTTTGTTATACCCATATATCATTTATCTAAGTGTATAAAATAAAGAATGGAAAAAAAAACGAGTAGAGAAGAAATTGTTCCTTATATCCGGAATATCGCTATATCCGGAGTCGTTATATACGGGGTTACATTTATACTTGATTTATTTTAGCTCGATTGTGAAGAAAGGTTGTAGCTTATCGAGTCACTCTCGAGTCCGCTTCCTTGAAAAACCAGTACTGGTGTCATATAAAGAGGTACGGTCGTGACCCCAGTGGGGCTCCAACCCGCAACCTCCGGGATTTGACAAAGTGAATTTTGATGATATTGAATCACTTTTAACACGAGTCTTATGAAGAGAAAAGGTCTTGATAAATAATTAACCATGTGGATAGGGAGACTTTGATATCCCGATTCCATGCCGAGGGTTACCTGACACCACAGATTAGTCTTTCTTTTCTCTGTCTGATATGTTTCATTAAGTAGATAGATCAGTTTTCAAAGTCGTTTTCTAGAATATTTACTTCATGTCAGGAGTGATGTTATCATGTAGGGAAGTTAGGCCTAATTGTCTTTCTTTAAACTGCTGAATTTGTCTTTTTCAAAACTGCTGATTTTTTTTTTCAAAACTGCTGATTTTTTTCGAAACTGCTGATTTTTTTCTTTCAAAATTGCTGAATTTGTCCTTTTCAAAGCAGCTGTACTTGATATTTTTTTCTCAAGTTTTCAGCTAATTTTAGTCAGGGTTTTTCATACGATAGAGATATTTATAATGTGTATATAACATTTGTGTCCAGTCTTAAGATTCGAGCATATAAATAACACCAGGGTCAAAGTACGGAACATATTTAAATTTGTCTTCGAAAATGTGAGAAAAAAAAGCCCTATAATTTAATACGTACAACCTAACTAAAATCCAAGCGATTTGGCACAACCGGCGCTATATTTTTATATACGCAAATATGGAAAATAGGTCATACATGTATAACGGGTACTAATAACCGTTGATTTAAGAAATAATAAATGCGTCCCTGTTATCGTTTATTGAATAAAATAATGTCAGGGATTTGGATGCGTTGTAATTAAATCACGAGTGCGTAGCATCCGAACGACTGGCTGTATTTTATTCCACCATAAAATACAGAGATGCATTTATTATTTCGATTCTTACATGAAATTGTCTTTGAAAAATACCATGCGTAGCAACATTCCATAGTAACTTTCAAGCACGAATGCGGTTGGACGCGTGCGATATTTACCCCATGCGTTTTGCCCGTGGAAAACGTGATGTATTTTATCGTAAAATAATGTATAGCTTCTTTCCCTGTATATACGAAAAGTTGCGGATCGTGTTAGAATCACACTTACAGTACAGTCACGTTTTCCACGGGAAGCTCAGTTGCACATTTAGACATCGAAATAATAAATGCGTGTGTATTTCGTTCGGATGCGACAAATTACGCCCTTGTGATTTAATTACCACACATCCGAACTCCAGACCGTATGTCAGTCGGGACACATTCACTATTTCTTAATTAAATGTCACTAGGTTGTCAAAAAGAAACCTGCAATATGCAACAAATATTTCAGTATTTTATTAATGGCTGTTATATGCACAATTTAAAATGTTGAATGTATCTGCATATTCTACTGTAGAGTGCAGAGAAAAGAGAAAAAAATTGAAATAAACTATTGTGATTTTCTCTTGTGAAACAAATGCTTACAATAAAGAAAGCAGACAACGTGATTTATCATTGAAACTCAAAACGTAGAGACGATACAAGTGTCTTTTATATAAAACTTGTTGATTTTAATTGCAAGTTACGCGCGCAAACAGTATTTTCCATATTATTTCGATTATGTTACCCCCACTGTTTTGAAAAAAGTGATACAAATGTTTAATTCAAGTTCTCAAAAATTTGCTTATGGTACATGTATAATAATAATCTCGTCTGCTTTTATCTGACTACCGATGGAACTTAAAAAATATTGATGTTATATCTTGGATGCTTTTGTTAAAACTTGGTCACAGGTGGTATTATGCGAAATCATGTCTTTTTGTTTCAAAATAGCTGTCTGGATAGAAAGTGGCTTAATCAATCAATTTAAAACAAACTATTGGGAATGTTTTAGGAAGATCTTCCTTTAAAACAAATTTCAAAAATGAGAGATTGGCAGAATGAGAGAGCCTAAGTTTACAGTTGACATACATGTTTGATTAAACATGAATAATTAAACTTTTAATGGTTGAAATCATGAAATGAAAAGCATATAGCAAAAAGGAATATTGTGAATAAGAAATATATATGTTGTTCGACTTAACACCGACAACCTTCTCCAAACAATATTTAATTCTAGGCTGGTCACATGCACACGCGAAAAAGAATATAACGAACTTTTGTCAATGTGTTCTTCTGGCACCGTCAAAATTCGTTTCCGGGATAACTGATCTTGAGGTCATTCAAATAGCTAAAATTGCATACCCTATAAAATCATTTAGTCACATCCATAAACAATTTTTTTAGCTCGCTTGAGCACAAAATGCTCGTAGTGAACTATTGTGATCACACTGTATCCATCTTCCATCGTGCGTCGTCAGTCGAGAGTCGTTAACAATTTCATTCAAACAGCATCTCCCCCAAATTCAACCAAACTTCACAGAAATGTTCCTTGCATGGTTCTTGATCAAAGACGTTCAAAAATTGCATTCCATGGCAACCGAAGGAAACTTCAACCATCTTCTTTTCAAGAAATGCCAGACCTAGAGCTTAGATATTTGGTATGTAGCATTATAAAAAAATCTTAATGTTTGTGTGGTGTGTTGAACGTTGTGACATTGACGTAAAGGGCAATATTCTATTTCCATAATTAAGACGCCCGACCCGATCTCTCATAGTAACCATGTATCATATTCTGTGGAATCGACACATTGCTTCATTAATTTACAGGCAAAACCACTGAAACCTTCACCTGGTCTTTACACCAACAAATGCAAGAAAGGAAAATACCTTTTGTGTGCTATAACACCGAGCACGTCGCGTGTTCGTTGTATGAGTTTGACGCACGTTTAAACCGTATTTCAGTCATTTGTACAGGTTATACCTAGCCATCGTTCACATGAAGATACATGATCGGTAGCAGGACTCGAACCCGTGACCCACACTATATGAGAGGTTACAATGACCTCAAGTCAGCGACTCTAACCACTCGACTACGGAGGCGGAAAACATTGAACACAAACACAATTATAACCAGCACATCTTAAAGTCAACATTGTGAAGGCAGCTAGTATTTTTTGCACCAGATTCATATATGTATATGAATGCCGTATGGCCGTGCCTTTATGCATAAAGGTACGGTTTTTAACTGGCAAACATATATTTAACTCTATATTTCGTAGCTGTAGCCAAACGCAAACATATTGTAACAATTCTTAACAACCACATGTTTCAATTTGTAAGCCAACATCAAGTAACAGTAATTATAGTCTGCTTCTCATAGATCGATGCCCGGATGTCACTTATACCTATAGTATTATTTATAAGACAACGCGCGACATATTGCATTTTTAACACACATTTCATTGATTGCTATATAAAACGAAATAGCTCATAACAGTATAACAATAAATTTGCGACAAGATGTTTCTTGAAAACAAGTGTTTGGATATCAATTTATGGAGATAGAATGAAAGAATATGCACGGAGGACATGTAAGAAAACCTAGCAGCTCGGACTTTACTTATTATTGGTATCACCGAGTTTGTATAAGCATTTTGTATCTCCGTCACTCGCGGGCAGTGAGAGGAATTCTTTATGACATGGATTGTTCAACTCAAAAAGGGTTTGTTTACTTACTGCTCATAATTAAGCCGGGTTGAAAAAATTGATTATTTTTATTCTGGGAGTTCAATATCAGTATTCAAGGATCCTCCTAAAGTTCTCAAATGGACCTGTCCATCATGCAATTTGGACTGTACCATTTCGTTTTCAAAGGGACGCTCACTGATAATTTACTGACGAAATGGCGCACAGCGCAGATCATGATCACTCTTTAAAAGGAAGTGCGGGCTAATCATGATCTGCGCTAACCGCAAAGCCAGAATAATTTGCTGCTCATATGGTAACATATGGTAAAAATAGGAAAAAACAATGTTATTGTAGGGTCAACGCGTTTTCGTGTTATACATGCAGATGAGGAGGTTGGTGGAGCCTTGGGCGAGGGCAAATAACGAGCTCAGGGTTTCTGAAGTGTTATAAAAAACGTTGTAACGTTATTTAGCTAAATCAAAAATTAAAATGAAATGAAAGTTTATGGTAGAGTTCAAATGGGGAACCGTGTTGTTTACGTATATTAGAGTCAGGGTTTGCCGGCATGTTGCGCCGTAAGTGAAGATTGGGGCGGTTTGTTTAATAGTGTATGCGCTAAATGAAACCGGGTTATAACGGCGCGTGAATTCCCCTTAACCTTTTTCCCTGTGAAAAAGGGCTATGTGTTTCCTCGTTCAATATGTGAGACATACAGTATTTCTTACTTCATGTTGTTTTTCTTCTTGAACTCTCCGTTGCAAGTCCATTGTTCAAGTACTTTGTACATCTGTACATTACATACTTTGATATTTTTATTCTTCATTATATCATGTTACATGCATGTGAGTTGACATCAAACAATAAAAACAATGTAAAACATTAAAATTATAAACACATAGGTTGACTAGACACACAGAACTACATAATGCTTACTGGTATCTATCACTTATACTAACTTCTATGTGTTGTCATAAAAGTATTGCCAAAAAATTAAAAAGATAAAATTTGAGAATTTTGCAATGTTTAGTCTACGAAAAATGAAATTATTTGAATTTGAAATAATTTTAGAGAATAAAGGCAATGTAGTCAGTTTTGTTTCATTCTGACTATTCATATATTGTTTCTAAATTAAATGGATTTGGATGATTCATGTAATATCTAGGAACAAAGCTGGTTCTACTATTTGTAATAATTACATTAAAAAAATAATGAAACTCATCACCTAAGAAATTGGTGTCACATGTGGCACGGAAAGTATAAATTATGTGGAAACAGTTACGCTTATGCACACTAGAAAACTATCCAAGTAAATAAAAAATCTCTTTTCGCAATTAATTTTTTTAATTCTGCAAAATTTCATCACCACTACGACAATTGATGGAAATATTGTAAAATTGTAACAACAACCCTGAAACACTGACAAATATAATAAATCGGTCTTCGAGTTTGCTATATTTAATAATATGGATTAAACTTCAGTATAGAATTTGATTATCTTAGGAAATAATCCATGTGGAGATTTGCCATGGGAACTGTTTCAATTACTTAGAGCTGTTCGCGCACGGTTTCTTGTGGGTTTTTTAATTCGCCAATTTGAAAATGGTATATTAAAACTTGAAATGTAAAAGTATAAGCTGGAATCATAAACACAAGTGAATTTGAGAAAATCTATCGAAAAATGTTGGTGGCTTGGTTTCCGGGACCGCAATACTGTATGGCTATACATGCATTGTTATAGATTTGGTAGCGTATAATTTCAGAAATACAAAAAAAAACTTTAGAAGAATTTATACTGGAACCTACGCGCACGTAAAAGAACCAAGGGGTCTATTCGTTAAAAAGCAAGCGTCTGGTACCCGGATTCCATTGTATCAGCATCTATCTCTTTAACTAACCTGCACCTGTCAGGTGTCTCGACAAGCTTACCCGACGAGAAATCTCAGGGTCGGACCGGAGAATATAAACAATCTAAAATGAATGAAGATGCAAAATTGGCATTAAAATTAGTTACAAAATCAACAGAACGAGGCTAATTTTCAAGGTCAAGATGATACTATAGGTGCGTCATTGCACAAAATAGTTTTGCGTTCCTTATGACGTATAATGTGCTATATCCTATTTCAGTGATGATTGAGAAATGGTTACTGGTTGTACTCATCGTTGGTTGTACCTCACTCGTGTTTCTCATCTGTTTCCCCATAGACTTCTTTCTCTACAGACGCCGAAAACGCATTGCAAGAGAAAGGAAGAACATCGCGTTGCCATGGTATAGACCGCAGACACCGACAAGGGCAGCACAAGTTCACGCAACACTGACGCTTACAAAAGTAGCCACTGAAATCGACTTTGAAGACATGAACGCCAGGGAACGGAAGGCGTATCGAGCTCAACGCGGAATCATGCGCTTCTTGAGCAAGATAAGAAGAAAATCAAACAGGCAAAAACTTCAAGAGAGTTTTACAGACTCCAAATCAGAAACCGGCTCCGATTGCCGGATACTCACGACACCGGACAGCACCCGCACCTTAGAAAGTACAGAATACAAAAACAAAAACATTTTCCGCGATCAAAACAATTCTTACACACATATACACGATTTTAACGAAATTGTTGGCGATGCTAAACATTCTATGGCCAGAGCCTTTGAACCATCTAACGGAAATTTAGATCAAGCTTGCGCAAGGAAGTTGTCCATCGCTTCCGAAAACGAAGAGTTAGTAGATCGTGAAATAAAACAGCTGAACTACGGTGCATTTCAACCGCTTGAAAATATGACGAGCTTTACGAATGAAACAAATGAAGCAAACTGTTTTACTATTCCAGTCAAAGGTAGGAATTTGGTGCTTGTAAAATCTGAAAATGATCCATCCAAAAGTTATACTAATCTTAAAAATACTAATATTAACGGTAACCAACAAGATATAATTGTTGAAAGCAAAACAGACGCTGGTAAGTGTGTCCTTACAAGAGGAGAATCTGATATGGATGTAACCCTGATAAATCAAAATGGTGTTAAAGCTGAAACTGAAAATGATTTCAGTGCCGAGAATATCGGCATGGACAAGATTAGCGCCCGGGTCGAGGATATCGCCGGGGACGAGATTTCAAGCCAAGAGTTCAATGACGTTGTTGAAGAATTAGACAGCAGAAGGCACGGAAATCTTTTTCATTCAAACTCCGACCAATGTGTTTCATACAACTTCAAATTTTCTAACATCCCATTTAAATCAAGAATAAAGGGGAACGTGATTTCTCCCACATTGAAAAGCACATCAAGCGCTTCGGAACACTTCTGTTTTGATGAAAAAGAAAATTGTTCTCTGAGTGGAACAAGATCATCTTCTCTGTCCACGACATTGGAAGAACATTCGCTTACATCAAACATTAAAAGGAAGAAGAAGAAAACGTATATTCTCACAAAACCCTCTGAATCAATGCCGGAACTAATACTTTACAAAAAGGAAAAATTCTAACCGTAAACCATAGTAAAATATCAAAGGCCATGTGTGTCTAAATCTTACGTATCTTGTACACGTTTTTAGATTTAGTTGTATCAAAAACGAACCGTGAAATTATTAACAAATCGCAAGAAGATAAGCCTTTCTTGCAGATGGCTTGCATTATCATCAAGAGTTTTGTTTATTTTTTATATCAATTGATGGAATAAAAAAAAACATTACTGTTATGCTTTTTTTGGATCAAAGAAAAAATATATGGCTTGTACGTCAATGTTGAACACACTTTTTGCCTAAATTATAACAAAAATGTAATACTAGTAACTAATTTAAACATCGTTTAAAGAAGCAGAAATGTTATCAGAGATTACATTTGCAGATGCTGGCAAACAAGTTGTTGACTTACCTTATCAACCTGAGCACTTATGATTACCCACCGTCCCATGCGTCCGTCGTCTGTTCAAATATTTTATATGAATTAGTTCAAATAATAATTCTAGATGCTATAATATATTACGTTAACAAATAGGATTTTTTTAAAACATCTTTTCAGAACCCTGGAAGGCCAAGAGCTTAGAAATTTAGTATGTAGCATTGTCAAGTGGACCTCTACCAAGTTGTTTTTTTTTTCAAATCTTGTCCCTGTGGAAAATATTGCCTCGCCCGAGGTCACCCGTTTTACAGACTTATAAAGGAAAACCTTTAACAATATTCTCCTCCAAAACCAAAAGGAATAGAGCTTAGATATTTGGTATGCAGTATTGTCAAATAGACCAAGTGTGTTGAAATCATGCCCCTGGGGTCAAACTGACTCCGCCCTGGGGGTCCCGTGTCTGTTTATAGAATTTTAAGAAAACCCTAGCTTCCACTGAGTTCTTACAACAACCAGTGACATACCTAGCCACTATTGACTTTCTTAGCAACCAGTTACTTCCATAACAACCACCAAATTTGACTAGTGACCAACGACTTCATTAGCAACTCATTACTTCCTTAGCAGCCAGCGACTTCCTTAGCAACAAATGACTTCCATAGCAACCAGTTTCTTCCCTTAGTATAAAGTGACTTCTTTAACAACTATTGATTTTCTTAGCAACAACTTAGTCCACTAGCGACCAGTGAGTTTCCCTAGCAACATGTGACTTCCTTTGCAATAAGTAACTTCCCCTAAGGACAAGTGACTTCCTTAGCAACCACTGACAGCAACCAAAGGGTTCTCCTAGCAACCAGTGACTTCCTTAGCAACCTGTAGCATCTTTTTGCCACCAGTTACTTCTTTAGCAACCATCGGCGTCCTTAGCAACCAGCAACAGTTGACATCCTTGGTGATCACTGACGTCCCCTAGTGACCATTCATTTTCTTAGCAACCTCTGACTGCCTCTTGCAGCTTGTGACTTTCATCGACCTATGAATTTTTAGCAACCAGTCACCTTCCCTAGTAACCGTTGACTACCTTAGCAACTACTGACTCCTCTTAGCAAAGAGTGTCTTCCTAAGGTAAGTGCACTTGTATTCAGGTGACCGATATAGGGCCATCATGGCTCTTTTCTTATTGCATTCTACTGAACTTATATCAGGGTCATCGTATTCTATTTACAGCAACCTGAGCACTCAATGTGTGCTATTGTGATCACTTGATGTCGGTTGTCCGTCGAGTTTTTCAAACGAAATCTAAACTGCCTGACAAAGTTTGATGAAATTGGCAGTTATGTTTCTTTACCAAAGCTCCTCAAATATCTGATTTAATGCAGAACAGTGGTCATGTACCAAGAGTGTTCAAATCATATATCTTGGATCCAAGTTGACCTTGTCTTTTGACCTACAGTCTAACTCTTCTTCTTTGAAGCTACAACAGTTAACTACATGATACCTTTGCATGCATAGTTCAGCTTTAACCTTTGTTGACCTTTACCTTGACCTTCTGACCTATGCTCTGTTGTTAAGGCTACAGCAATGAAATTTGGACCATGTGTAGATTTCAATTTTGATTTGGCTGCTCTTGACTTTTACCTACTTTCCTACTTTTGGAGCTACAGCAATGTAATTTAACCACATATACAGTTTTGAATGTAGATTCCAAATTTGACATTGACTGACCTTGACCTTTTACATATAAAGACGAAATTCGGTCTATTTGCGCAGTTTTGCAAACACATTTCTAAAATTCCTATGACTGACCATGATTACGACCTTTTGACCTTTTTTATTAAAATCGCAATGATACTCTTGAGCAACGCCCTCCTTTTGTCTTTGCTGACAATGTTCAGATTTAAACGTCAACGTAAGAGATTTTGACGCAGAATGTAGGATGGTCATTAAAAAAGTTTTGAACTTTGAAACTATGTCTATGGAGAAGAGCTAATGGAATTCATGCTTCAGTAAAACTGGACCTTCATGTTTGATTTCAAGTTACATTCTATAAATATATTGACTGATACATATACTTGGCAACTTTTCTAACTAGACCTTTTTCTAATTAAAGTATCTATTTACCAATTTTCCTATTGTACTAAAAATCAAACGGTAACAATTTGACAGTAACTTGCATAAGATATTGAATTTTTCACTCAATGAAATTGGCAAGTTTTTACTGCACGAATAGCTCGTGCAAAACAACTTTTTTGTGCATGTTGTGAAGAATTGTAAGATTCTTATTTTCATCATTATTATTTTACCCATGTTACATGTATTATTTATAAATACTAAAATAAAATTTATATAGGACATGAAAAAATAATGAAGTTTTATTTCAAAACAAATGTTTTAGTAATTATTCAGATATTTGCAAAAGTATCAGGGGTCGCCAAATATATATATCGGAAACCCTTACAATGTTAAGAAAGGAGGGGTGCACGTGCCTGTGTTAGCCTATTGTGTATATAAATCATGCTTTCATATATGTTAAAAAAAAAAACCAATTTTAAAAAAAAATTTTTTTGTTGCAAGTATTAATTTAGTGTCAAAATTTTTCTTTTATATTTCTATTTAAAACAATTGGCTCCCGGGTAGGGTCCAGGGTTATGACTTGATCACATCTGGTCGAGGACCACTATATAAATATCACATGCACTTGAGGGTGATAGCAACGGAACAATATTAACCAAAAAGTAATGTCAACTTCGCCTCAGTTGACATTACTTTTCTCGGGTTCACAATATCTGCTATCCCCCCCAACCCCCCGGGATCTAACATCTTCCTACCCCCCCCCCCCCTCTGCTATCACCCTCAAGTGCATGTGATATTCATTTTATTATACCGAAAAACTACGAATTAAGAAATTGATAATATTGATATAGACAAGTCACGGTAACAAATTTATTTCAATGAAATAGCAAAACTTTAACAAGTAAAATAACATTACATAATTATGTTATTTACAGAACTATAACAATTGTAAACAGAAAGGTATCGCAGTGAAAATTTTTAACATGAAATTATAACAGTGAGTAAAGATATCACAGTCAATGAGAAGAAATTTTATTGGGAACCCAATATTTTAGACTTACAGGGGTGTGACATCATGATGTTACATGGGCCATCATTTTTTGTTCACCGATGCGGTATGGGAATTTTATATAGGAAAAAGCACGTGAGGTATAATAATACACAATGCTACAAACCAAATATTCATGTTCTAAATCTTGTAGTCTTGGACAATATTTTTTTAATGTGGTTGCCATGTCTACCACAAATCTACATGGAATTGAATTCCTTGGATAAATTTGAAGATGGTCAATCAAGGAACATTCGTCTAAAGTTTGATCGAATTAGCGAAGCGATTTAAGGACATGTCGTTTGAAGTAATTTTTGACGACGGACGACGTCGGCGGAAACATGGCGACGGGAATGGTTCACCATGACCACTACATGCTCAGTGGAGCTAATAAACACCTGTTGTCGTTGTTTGATCTATCAATAAAACTATATCGGACGATAGGACCACGGTTTCTAGAATTGTTCAGTTCTTACTAGTTTAATTTTATTTTGAAGAAATGTGAGGGATTTCATATATGCCAATCAGACTTGAGCAAATAGCTGATCTTTTAAAATATAATGTTTTTGTTGTTGTTGTTGTTGTTGTTTAACGCCCTTTCCAACCTTGGTAATTTTAACAGGTGTACATTTCACCCAACAATCGTTCCTGGGTAGAACCAGTACTAGTTGTAGGCCACGAACACATGGCTCTCAATCTGTGAGAGGCTACAGTGATCTCAAGTCAGCGACTCTAGCCACTCAACAAAGGAGGCGGTTTTGTAATATAATAACGCCCATGCTTATTTCGCAGGTATAGCCATTGACCTTTCGCATGTCACCTAAACAGTTTTCTAAATTTGAAAAAACTATCATGGGTTGTTAAACTCCTTGTGTTTCGTTTTTTTAGGGCTTTATAACTACTCAGCCACGGAACTCGCCTACCTAACATCCCGATCCCGCAGTTACGCCTGCGACACTAAGCTTGACTTCGTGCTTTTATTGTGCCTGTAAGCCAGGAATTACAGTAGAACTAAAGCAGGAAGTAGCAAGACGTCTGTGCACGGTACATTACACCATTTATATAATTTGTATTGCGTTCCCAAGAAATGTGCAGTTTTTGCAGTAATAACGTTTAACCTTTCCGCATTTGCCGCGGTTTATAACCGCCGCAGGAGATTTGAGAAATAAAGATGCAACAAAACACACAATTATGCAGATGGTGACCACGTTAAAACTTCTCAGCGCTCACACTAGCTGAGTCAGCATTCTGTAAATGAAATTAGTGTGGATTTTTTGTTTGCGATGAAATAGTAAACGTGTGTTTTGGCACGTTTAATTAATGTGCAAAAAAGTTTAAAACTACGAATCCAACAAACAGTAAGTTATAACCACACTAGTAACGTTATACATGTTTTACAGGGGCCGGTATAAAACTCTCACGAACATAATCTGGATATGACCTTGACACAACCTTAACCTTTGACAAAACAAAAACAAAAAAAACTCACAGCCAAAAAAACAAACTCGAAAGTTTTCAATCAAATACTGTATACTTTTACGACGTTTTACAAACAGTTTGTGTTGCCTTAATGATTGTTAGTTAAATATCTTTAAAGATTTTCCAGGGGTTTTTCATGTTTCGTTACCATAGCAACATGTGCCGTGCCTGAAAATACTACAAAACATGTCTCATTACCACGATACCATCAGTCAAAGCTGTCAAGCTTGGCATCTTTATCTCCGATTCCACAGGATCTATTCACATGTCAAACGGATATAAATAGCACGACAAGGTGTAACAAGCACATAACTTAAATGGGAAATAATCACTCCATAATTGTACAAACCATCTGATTCATATCTTGACTAATTTTTCGGCGCAGCCGTATTAAGCTCGCTTTTGACCGGAAGATTGGAACTCTTCAACCGCCAATGAAAATGACGAATAGAATGTATAACATGAATAGTGCATAGAATTACCGAAAACAACCAAAAAAGATCTAATACAGAGTGCATAGAATTACCGGAAACAACCGAAAAAGACCGAATAAGATCGAATGAGACTGAAAAAGGACTGAAAATCAGTTATTGCAGACCGAAAACAACTTTTTTTTCAGTAGATGAAGTATAATTTATAATCTAAGTTTTAAATAAAAGAAGGAAAGTGTAAATAGTGAACAGTCAATCAGTACTTCAGCGATATAATATTATCTTTAGAAAAAAAAAAAAAGTTTTTTTCGGTCGGCAGTGTTTGTTTTTCGGTCTTTTTTGGTCATTTCACTTGATTTGTAATATGATATTTACAAATTTCTTTATTTATTCACGGACCTATATAGCTGGAATGAGAATAGGCAATAAAATACTCAGTCTTTCTTGAACGTGTTAATAATTTAAGTACGTATATAATTCATATCTATCAACATAATGAAATAAATGATGTTACCTCTAAATTAATATTAATTACAAGTGTAGAGTATTTCTATTTTCTCGGCCAATGAATAACGGTCAATAATTCGAGTAGCATATTTTATAAGAAAAACAAGGATTAAGTTTGTTTTCCTGATACACATGTCGCGATAGATATTTAATTACTATTGGAGACAACTTTGATAATTGAGAAGTAAACCGATACTGTTTCTGAGTAGTGATCCTTGTTCAAAGTAGGTCACTTATGGCAAAGCTTCTTAGAAAAAGTAGTCCACCAAAGAGAAGTGCAGTTTTGACACGGACAGTCACTAATGCACTGTAATACACTGTAATTTTTTAACATCGTTTGAATTGCCATCCGGGCTCGCGTAAAACATGTATGAATTTCCGTTGATGGTTATCAAGTGTGAAGTCACTAACTTAATATATCTAGCATCATCATTTAATGTACAATTAGAAAAACGCATTGACTTATCTTTTTCTTTTAACAGAAGACGGTTATATAAGAATTGATATTTACATTAACAACAATCCGTCTTGGTCACTCCTGGACGCTTGTTTATACAAATAATGAGCAACAACTTAGCATTCATTAATTATTAATCTGATCGTTATATATCCGAGGTCATTCATTCTTAGTCAAATGTAGACACGTGACTCATAATTGCAATCTTTTGTGAGAATAATCTGACTAAGTACACATGTACTGACTGGAGGGGACTCTTTGTTGTAAATATAGCCACAGTCACGTGAAGTTTGGACCCTCCTAAAAGTGATTTTTATTAAACACCCCGGAGGGATAGTCAAGCATAATATTATGCTTGATAGATGTTCCGGGGCGTTTTATTAAAATGACTTTTTTCGGGAGGGCCGGGGGAGGGGGGTTCTTAGCTTCATGCGCCTGTGTATATAGCCGCGCCGGTGATAATATGTTTCTATAAAATGTAAAATCTGCAAAATTGAACAAGATGACTTAAAAGACTTAAGTGCATATCGTGCATCGTGCAGAGGTCTCCAGAAAGAAGTGTCACAGGTATGTAGATACTGATCCTAAATACTGATCCTAAATACTTTATGATAAAAGCTTAGAGCTGCAAAAGTCTTAGATATTTTAAAAATAACTATGGTGGCTTGTTTGTGCCATGCCGTGATGTCGCATGTCTCAATGTGACAGCACGACAACACGACGGCTACTGTTCTGGCGACCCCGCTAAGGTATGTAAATATGACGTCGCGACATGCCACAAACGAGCCTCCATAAATGACAATCAGTAAACATTGCAGAGACAAGAAACACATTTACATTTTGTTTAGCCTGACAGTGATTATCGAGGAAACTTAATTGTCTCGCAGGTAAACATTGCACATTGTTTTGAACGTCTACAACAGTTGCTGATGTCGCTTTTGTATAGAGATTCTGTTTATTGTTCAACATATGTTTATAGCTTTTGTATGATTGTATGTCTCACTGGATAGTTTCTTTAAAAGAAATCTGACTGTGGGAAAAATTAATAAATAGGTGTCACAGTTCTTGGTACACCTTTTCTTATGAAAGAATCGACAGGAATCCGATAAGGTATTGAATTTCTTTGAAGAAGTTGGAGCGATTGTTATTTTGTTATGAAAATGAGGCTGTGAAGAAAACCATAGTGTAATAACCTTATTCAAATGGAAAATTGATCTCAAACAGTTCTCAGTGTTGACGATTTAAGAGGGAAAATGTAAAGGATACGTCTAGACGATCATCTGGAATGAAACAGGAGATGCTTTTAGAGTGATTTAATGCTGAATAAAACACACACAAGAAATCTTAGATATTTCGTTTTAGGCGGAAAAGAAATTTGAAGTCAACAGTGGTGAATGTACGTATATCTTCAATTATTTTTTTATTGTATATTTGGTAATTATAAACAATATAACTAAATTTGTACTTTAATATTTTTAAGATTCTTAGTATCAAGTTCTGAGTATCAAAATCAGGGCATATATACAATCCAATTATATGACCAAAGGAGGCTCATGAGGGGCCTTTCATAACGAAAATATTGCCAAATCTTAGAGTTCGCCGATATGTACTTTTAAATACAGTTCTTCGAACCTTGCATTCACTTTTTCATTTAAAATCACCAGTGAGTGAAGCGCCATTTCTAAGCCGTAACAACACAATGAAATAAATAGTTATATCGTAACCTGTCACAAAATTTATACTTAATCCTGATTGGCCGATAGCGCTCACGAGCCGGGTCTGTAAAAGTATGTTTAGACCTGGAAAATGATGTGTAAATCTGCACGGATTTCAAGACGTCATTTCTATAATATTTTCGTGTAATTTTCACTACTCTTGGTGAGGTATACGATATAATAATTTTAGACTAATGCTTCGGTCAATATATAGTTTTGCGGACCTGTTGAAGAATGATATTGACCTCGGATATTGACCACGGACCAGGTCCGCAAAACTATATATTGACCTCAAAATTAGTCTATAATTGTATAGTGTAATATGTTTAACGCTGAAAAATGAAGTTCATCGAATTCTCTGAAAATAAAATATGTAAGAACTAAAAGTTAAATAAACAGTTCCAGTAAAAATTATTGTGAAGTATACCTTGATTTATTAAAATTTTCAACAATGATATACTTACACATAAAATGTAAAACTAAGGCTAGAAACAACAATATAAGTAAAACTGTTTGTGAGCTTGGCTTTATGGCACTGCTAGATGTACACTTTATGTTTATATTGGAATTTCAAACGCGCGTGTACGCTTTATAATTTGGTAGCGTATACTTTCAAATTCACAGATATATTTCACAGGAGTTTTTACTGAAACATTTTTATTCACTACTGTATAAGTTTTAAAATGTCTGATTTTGAGAGGGTTTCTTCACAAAAATCAGAAAGCGAGCATCTTTAAGTCGGAGAATTAAGTGTCTTCATATTTCAATACATACTGGTCATCGACCTTTAAACTGCTCTTCACAGATACCCCTGTAAAATTTAAATGTCTCCAAAATGATATATCAAAACATTAAAATGTAATAGTAACACAAGTGTAAATCAACATAGCAATTTTAGAATATCTGTGGAAAATATTGGCTAGTTTGGTTTGACGGCACCGCTGAACTATACGTTAAACTTGGGTTTTCAAGCGTTTGCAAACCCTTATAAATGATTTGGTAGCGTATAATTAAAACAAAATACAGCATTACTTTACAAGAATGTATACCGAAACCTTATTATTTGACGATTCGTCCTAAAACAAGTTACTTTCAAACATTTGTCGAAGAACTTTATTTTTCTCACAAAACCCTGCGAGCGAGCAGCTTTAAATAATGTTCTATCTGTCGTAGCCGTCACTGTTTCACCTTTTCCTTGTTTCCAATGCTCTGTTTTGTCACAGATGCCGTCAACAGCTGTTTCACATTAGGAAGTCATTTTCATATCTGTTAATGACAATATAATATCTACAGATATAGACCGATGTACACTGAATTTGATTCAGTGCCAGGACAATGAGGTTGAATATCATAGTAGCTTGCTAACTAAGATATACTGAGTTAGTTTATATTTGCAATCATGAAAGTTTAACAGTGTTTGATTCAAAACTGTGTGTACTAGAGATCATAGAAATTTTTATTGAGCCGTTGGCCGTCTGCTTTCATTTTTATTTCCGGCGTATTTTAGGGTGAAGATCATTTAACCGCAATTTTTGATTAGTTGATTGAAAAACCGAAAGGATTTCACAGGAAATTGGTCCACAAGTCTGTATTCATGACTTTATGAACCTATCAGTTCTCTTTATTTGAAGTTTTTAATTGATTAAAGAACGTTACAAGGTCACTCTTATAATGCTTGAACCTGTAATGTTTCAATTTATGTTATTTACGGTCATACCGAAAACTTTAACTTTGAACAAAACAATAGATACACGATCTTGAAAAAAATCAGTATTGGCCATTTTACAATATTTTCATGTTCTTATATACAAATTTAACAGAAACCCAGCCATAAACACAAATTTCATTGCTTCAAAATATGTCACCCTACAAGTCCAAAATCACAAATATTCAATATTTACTATTACCACCGTTTGCATGAATACAGGCCACTTGTAGGGTGATACATTTCGAAACAATGACATGTATGTTTATCATGGTTGGATTTCTGTTTAATTTGGACAGAACAGTGATTCTCGATTAGATTTCTTTACTAAATAAGTTTTCATCTAATATGGTTTAACGAAACATTTTTACAGAGGGTTTTCCAAGTGTTGCGTTATTAAAGTCTTTCGGTGTACTTTCTGCATTCAGCGCTGTTTTATTTGAATAAAAAAGCAAGACTTAATAAAATATTGTCTGTAAACTTGCAGCTCATTCAAAATGCTTTTTCCCCTAGGTTTGACGAGTCGCCATGAAATACCGGTATTTAAGGACACCGTCACAGCAACAGCTGCTTTGCTGCTGCTGATGCTGCTGTAACTGCTGACACTCACTGATGCACAGTCAGTACCTGTCACATCATCCCAGACGACATCATCTCAGTTGCCATGAACCTAGCTATAACCCGGCAGACGATATCAAACTAGATGGAACATTCGTCTGGAAATGGCGGCGACCCGCAAATGTTTGTTGTCAAATTAGACGTTCCTCAACAAGGTATGTTCAGACGGATAACAATAATTTCATTGATTCAAAACAGTTAAAGTAACACGATTAAGTCCGGCTGCAAAGGAAACTTTAAACGTATCGTGACTCTTGGACCCGGTTTCCTTGGTAACAGAACTGGTGACTTTCTGGAGTACTGTCCCTATAACCCTATGTAGTTCACAAGCTGAAACGTTCGTCTTTACATTATAAACTAAATGAATCTCACGTTTAACGTGCGTTTTGTTTTACTATTTTCGCATGACATGAAGATTGTGGATTCCGAATTTCACAATAGAATCTGCAGAGGTAATTGCCTTGCATTTGCCAATTTAAATTTTCTACGATGCATCGGTAAATATTTGCGCTGAATTGACTTCCGCAATTTTTCGCATCATTCCCGAACTCACAAATTCAAAAACATTGCGAAATATTCAATTCACGTGGATTTAAAATTTTAGATTACTTTCTTCGCGATATTCGCCACGGAATAGTTTAGTTTAATACTATTTTATTGTTCTATGTACCAAATATACACTTATAATATTCAGACAGAAAAATATTAAATACATTAAACAATGGATTGGATTTAAGTTACAGCAACCCTTATAGGTGTGTCTGCTATTAATTCGCGAACTTCTCGTCACGCGAAAAAACAACAATTTTACAGTACTAAAGTTTGTTGTGTTCTACTAAAATAAATATCAATTACAATTCTAGATATATTTTAGGCCAGAACGTTGTCTCGTTGCTGCGGAATAAACCTATTTCTTTTGCTGTAAAACAAGTTGAGTATTTGCTGCAAATGCAAATCCTCAGAGATAAAGTATTTGCTGCAAAGACAAATCCTCAGAGATAAAGTATTTGCTGCAAAGACAAATCCTCAGAGATAAAGTATTTGCTGCAAAGACAAATCCTCAGAGATAAACAGTAAAATGATACCGGTATACATGTATATAGAATAATATTTCTTGCATACCAGATCGAAATATCTGCAGTTTACCAGTGCTGGTTAATCTCATCTTACACCCTCTGACGTCAGAACGAACTACTTTTATAAATGAATGTAAATTCATACATTACTACAAGAAAATAGCGCGTTAATATAAGTCATTACTTTTATTTTATTTCGGCTACTATCAGTAGAATATGGTATGCAAGAAAAAGAATCTATCACTGGCTGCACGTGCGAATAAGAATATCCGGCTCTCGGGTAAGCCAGATATTCTAATCTGCACGTGCAACCACTGAAATATTCTAATAGTACCAACCCACATGCAAGTGTGATTGTTGAATTACAAGGTTTAAATATTTCATCTCCTTATACCAAAAAAAAAAGAAAAGAACTTACTTCATATATTTACACATTTTAACTTTCCATAACAAATGAACAAATGAAAATGTGCATAAATTATTATGTTTGATATGCATGGTCGGCACATGCAAAATGAAGATTGACTGCTTTGAAAATATGCATTTCAATGAAAATGCACTCGTTTGGATGAGTGAAGATTTATTATAGCGCTAAAGTGTTCATGAGAATTTATGAATTACGTGAATAAAATGGATGAAATGAAATATGGAAATTAAATCGCAAATCCTTTGCAGACCATTGCCTGAATACATGTGTTGTTGTTGTAATGGATATGAATATACGAACAGTATTTACTGTGTTAAAGAACGAGTAAAAAACAAGAATTCGCGGAAAGCTCATATGTAAAAATACATTATAGCAAAATAAATCTTCACGGATACTGTCTTTTGGATGCTCACTTATTGGTAAGTGATTTCATATCAAGGTATGTGACCTCTGTGAATCCGGCTTTTTTAAACATTGTCAACATAACTAGTACGTGTTTAAACAAAGAAAGTGACATAAAGGTTTGTTGTGCTGGGTCCATCTGTTTAACCATATCCAGTTGTTTTACCATGTATGCCATGATGATGTGTTTTGTTTTGCCATATCCATGTATTTTTTCCACGACAATGTGTTTGGTTTTCCCAGCCTCCACGTCCCCAGGTCCATCCCGCCCAGATGTTTGTCTTTTCGTGTAAAATTACCATGACGAAGTGTTCTGTTTTGCCGTGTCGTTGGTTGTGTTTTGCCATGCCGGTGTTTTTTTGTCATGCCGATGTGTTTTGTTTTGCCATGTCGATGTGTTTTAATTTGCCATGTCCATGTATTTTATTTTGCCTTTTTTGCCATCACGATGTGTTTTGTTTTGCCATGTCGATGTTTTTGATTTGCCTTTTTGACAGTCGATGTTTTGTTTTGTTATGTCCATGTGTTTTGTTTTGCCATGTTCATGTATTTTGTTTGGTCTTTTTTGCTATGTTCATATGTTTTATTTTGTCATGTCCATGTATTTTCTTTTGCCTTTTTTGCCATGTCGAGTGTTTTGTTTTGTCATGTCCATGTATTTTCTTTTGACTTTTTTGTCATGTCAAGTGTTTTGTTTTGTCATGTCCATGTATTTTGTTTTGCCTCTTTTGCCATGTCCATGTCTTTTGTTTTATCATGTCTATGTAGTTTGTTTTGCCATGTCCATGTGTTTTGCCATGTCCATGTGTTTTGCCATGCCCATGTAATTTGTTTTGCCGTGTCCGCCTGTTTTGCTTTGTCAATATGTTTTTTTCATAGGCGGGTAGGTTGCAAATTGAAACCAATTACTGTTCAAGTCAGTAGGTCAGTGATCAACCAAACATCTCCTCGAGGTAGAAAAGGGGTAAATACACATGACCACATCAAAATAGCAGTTAACGAATATAGTCAAGGAAATAAGACTAAACTATTATCCAGTATATCAACGCGTACTATATCTCCTGAACGCGTGCATGTTATATTCTGGGAACTTTTTTCACCACTCGGAAACAATCGCACAAGAACGCTGGATTGTTTTCCTGAAGGAAAATAGAAAAAAATACATATATCGTGGAGGTATTGCGTGAATATATTATCTATGTATAACAAAGCAAAGAATATAGTAAATAAAAGTTCTAGGTATTTGTCTTACGGGAAGCAGCTCGCAATCACATGATGCATAGCTTTGTATATTCATAATGAACAAATATAGGTAGGGCGAAAGCTTGAATACTGAAAGCAATAAAATTAATGATTTCACATATTGTACTACATGTATTAAAAGAACATTCTGCCAAACTTGTTATTTACTAGGTGATGGTGGTGGGGGTTGGGGTGTGTGTGTGGGGGGGGGGGGGGTAGTTCCCATCTTGGTGACACGATAGTACCTGCAGTGATGCAAACGAAATGACCTACATAATTTAGATAGTGATAATGGGAGACAATTTATTAAGGGGATATGTATTTTCTAATTCTATTTGATATACAGAATGACAAGTCATGGTTTTAGTTCATAGTCTCCAAGGCATCGTGTCAGAGTTTAACTGTATCTCAAGCTACCTGAATTACCTATTTATTACATCACATTTAATATAATCTTCCGCAAACTGTCCGCAATATTGGCGTGGCTTATGATGTATTTTTTAATTTTTTATTTATTCTATTACGGACCTACTTTTGTTAATTACATTACCGGTAACTCTGGTAACTATTTTTGTTTACCCAAACCTTGAGTTCAGAAGAAACCGCCACATCACAGAGTGAACTGATGGGTCATAGAATTAATCTCCTGGGGGTCAAAGCATACCTGTTGTGCAATGCATGCGCAAACAAACAATCGTTTATTTCCCATAAACATCTGACGCAGAACAAAAGAGGTCAGCGTTCATAATTTATTAGGCATTAAAGGCAAGATTTCGTCCTATTGATTCCGTGACTTACAGACGTCTTAGTAGATCATAAGATATCACCAAGTAGTCTTCTATTGTCTACCTTGCGTCATTAAAAAGCTCGTAATTTGACGCATACGGGCACTTTCAAAGGTATAAGCTACACGTAACCCAGCCATCGCTCTGATGCCGTATCAGATAGATGTTATTACGTCAATGAAACGTGAAGTAATCCGAAATTTAAGTAGTGATTTATCCGGAGCTGTAATTGGTTAATACAATTTAGACTGAATTCGTCTTATGAAGTGTAGTGATTTCTATCTGTAGACTAAATTAATTAGGAAATAGTCTTTAAACATTAACGCATCGAAAACGCAATTGCTAATTAAATGTTAACGAGAATGACACGATAAACCGAGCTTCAGCATGCGTCTAGACGGTTTACTATCATTAGTAACTCACAGTAAATTCTGTAATTCGAATAAATTTCAAATTATTCATTTTTCCCCAATTTCTTGAAGAAAATCACGTGTATCTAGAAAATGAACTCCTTTTACATTCTGTCTGCTTTTGTACGGCTGCTGAACGAACCCGGAACCTGCTCCAGTTAGCTTCAGAAAATAACTTTTACATAAACCGCTTTTCTAAACTTGAGTCTTAATGTAGCCTAATTCAATCCCTTTAATGTTTATATGTTGTTATTCCTGTAATTCCTTGAGAAAAAAATTCTGCTTCTTTATTTAGATATTTTGAAGTTTCCAAGGACTGAGCCGTTGATGACTAAAAAAAAACCTAGGACATTTTTACTTAAAATGGAAGCTAATATCGGACCTCAGCTGCAGTTTCTATTTCTAAAGCAATTCATAACTTACAGCGAGAAAATGATTATCAAAATAAAGCGGCTATAAATAAATAAAATGATTAATAGAATATAAATTAGATTCATTGATGTTGAACGTTACACCAAAATGTTACATATAGTTAATCTTGTTTATTATCAAACTTATACGTATATCTCCACAACTGTATATATAGGTGTAATAGCTTCCTTTCATGATTAAGTTTCGTTTATTTTAAATACGCTGCTAAAAGAACCGCTAGTTCTCGAAAATACGAATGATTTCGGAGACTGAGGAGTTAACATGATTACTAAGTAACTGGATGCACTTTATTCTATTTCAGTGATGATTGAGAAATGGTTACTAGTTGTACTCATCATTGGTTGTACCTCACTCGTGTTTCTCATCTGTTTCCCCATTGACTTCTATCTCTACAGACGCCGGAAACGACTTGCAAGGGAACGGAAGAACCTCACTATGTTTAGACCACAAACACCGACTAGAGCGGCTCAAATTCATGCTAAAGTTACAACAACAGAAGTAGCCGCTGAAATAGATATGGAGGACTTGAATGATGAAGAACAAAGACGATACCGCGCTGAAAGAAGAATTAGAAAATATCTTAGCGTGTTTAAAAAGACGTCGCGCGCCGCGCAGAAGGGCACGCTAGAATTTCAAGAGCGTTTGACTGAATCTAAGTTCGAAAACCGTGCAAATCTTGAAGCAATGGCTACACCTGAATCAAATGAACATTTAGAAAGCAGGAACGAACTCGCGCTGAACGTTTATCTTATAAGTAATGACGAAACTACGAACAAAGTTTCGCAAAGTGTAAATGAAGTAGCCGTAGGTTTGACCAAGGGTGACACGATATTAAACTCAAATGATGAAAGTTCACAGCACATTCCTGGGAGTCAGTTAACAAATGTGTCCATAGCGTGGAGTGAAAACGAAGATTTATTCACACACGAAAGCAAGCATTTAAAATACGGTGCCCGTGAACCTCTGGAAAATTTGACAAATTATGCTTACGGTGAAACCATAGATAAACATTGTTTCACAATTCCGGTTAGAAGTGGAAATCCTTTTCACGCAGAAGCAGATACTCGCGGTAATGAAAATTACGTTGAAATCCACGACATAAACAAAAGCCGAACAGACCCTCCTTTGGAAAACGAAACAAAATATTTCCCTACGGAGACGTGCGAGGATACAAACGAATGTGTATCAAAGCACAATAATAAAGTCAAATCAGACAGAACGGACACTCACCCTGAGGACATTCGTCGCGACACTAAACTCTTTACAAAAGTGATAAACGCTAGCGGAGATAAAACTGAAAAACGGTACAAAATTCTGACACATTCCCAATCTGACCTCTGTATTTCTGAAAGTTTTAAACATTCGAAATCATCACTAAAGGGCGGGAGAAAGCGGAACATGGTTACGCCGACGGATAGCAATTCATTCAATTTCTCCGAGCCTTCGTATATATACAACGAAGACAGTTATGATCCAGCAGACAGAACATCGCACTATTCTTCACCATTTGATGAACTATCTTTTACTCCGAACTTCAAAAAGACAAAGAGAAAAAGAAATAGTTACTTGAAGAAAAAAGCACATGCCAGTTCCATGCCGCAAATGTTATTCTCTCACCAAAAAGAAAAATACTAATCGTCAAATGCTCCGTATATAACGAATCCGGGTATAGCGAAAATCCGGATATAAGGAACAAATTTTCTGGGCCAGATTTTTTCCTTCTTTATTTTATATGAAAATAATATATGGGTATAACATACTCTGGATATTAGGAACAAATTTAAATGGTCGCAGGGAGTTCGTAATATACAGACTTAACTGTATTACTTAATCCTGTTTATGTGCTTGTAGCCTGTAACTAAGGCAACAGTGATGAAAGATGTGATATTCTTCGCGTGATACATTGTGCTAGTGGATAACAAATCCATTTATACTTCATGTTACTTTTTGTCATCTTTTTAAGTAAGAATTAAAAATCAAATTTCTGAAATATACATGTATGATGTAGCCTTGAAAAATCTACGTTTGTGCTTCCAGTGATTGAGGACGGCGAGGTGCTGGGCTTGTCTAACCTTACTGGCCTATTAATATTTTATACGTTCCGGTAAGGTAGATAAACAAGTTGACGCCCCAGTTATTATATACCGAAAGAAATTTTTTTATAAGGCATCCCAGCTCAGCAGCATTTTTCTTGGAGTTTAATCGTCTGTTTTAACATTATTTCAGTCGCGCACGGCAAGGAAAGTCCGTTGAAAGGACCATTACTGTTCCCACCTCCTCCGAAAGAACTTACCAACTTTCTCACATAAAAAACAGGTTTGTAACGGAACTCAAAGCCATATCCCACAATCACCAAGATAATGAGTGATCCTTTACCACATTTGGAAATATTAACCTTCCTACAAAAAAGATTTTTCAAGCATAAATGGAGATAAAGCATTGAACCTTACATCCGGTTCAAAAGATGAAAACATTGACCCTTGATTATAAAACTTTTTTCATGGTCAACTCAGTTTGAGCATGAGCTGTTTTCCTCAGGTAGCTTTGAACATAAGAAAAAACAAAAGAAAAGCTATTGTGAAAGGCATTTAAAATGCTTATAGAAAATATGTTAAACATATTTTGTTTATTAAAGGTCCATAACTAAGGAAAGCGAAAATTCAAATATATTTTAAAAAGCACAGAAATAAGTTATTTTTAATAAAAAATGAAAGTTGGTACGTAGAGGTTCTAAATAAATCACAGTACATATACAATTATAATTCTATGCATTATGAAGAAAGTTAAAAAGGCCTGGGTGGTCATTTTGTCGATTCACTGAGATTTCAACATAATACACATACTTTTCTTCGTGTTCCAAACACTTTCTGTAAATTTCAACCTGCCAATCTTCTTTATTTAGTGTCTTGCATAAGGTAATGTACTTGCCATTGAAATAACTGTCACCTAATTTTCGCTTAGTAGTGGACCTTTAAGAATTCATTTTCAATGGTTTAATAATAAAAAATTATGCTGATTCAGTTTCAGCATGAAACCGAATTGAGCATGCAAAACGTTTTACATTCACGCTGCAAGGTTTCGTGGAATTGCTGCGTTTCTTTTTTTGTTTCAATGCAAATGAAATTGATCAACTAATAATGTTTTATGTTAACATCAACACTTCCGAAGTGATTACTCAAGCCTTTACGCAAATGAAAAATCTTGAAACGACCAAATTTTAGGAAAAGCATTTTTTAGGCTGATTATTCATCCTTTTCACAATGTCTGGAAAAAAAACCTCTGAAAACAATTTGAGGAGATGAAATGGCCTTGACATACATTTTAACTTTTATCTTGCGTGAATCATTTGATTTCCCCAATTGTTTTCCATGAAGCAGGTAATACTTTTTTTCAGTATGGTAATTTCAGACATTCAGTTTTGCCTGTGCACAATGTTATGAAATATTCGATTTGCATCAATTTTTGGAAGATTACGGTATTAGTCAATCGCTGATCATTAACAATTAAGATAACCCAAACCCCCATGTTTATCGAGTTGTTCCCTTTAATATACGGACCCTGCTTTATTTCAAGATTAGAAACATCCTAATGAACAATGGATTGATGCAGTAAATTCTGCCAAATAATTAATTGTTATAATCAGTTTTACAGGTCCGTCTGTTGTAGACTGATTCATGGGTCTATACCAGTCCGCTAATACATTCAAATGTTTTTTTTTATTGACACTAATTTATTTATTCCACGATTGCGAAACTAGTTCGTACAACTTTTATTAATCGCTCTCGAGACTCATTCCAGATTAAATTAATCTCGAAGAGAGAGAGGCAATGTTGAAATATATGTGTCTTGCCTGAGAACACTACCACGGTGGCACGGGTGGGGATCGAACCAGGGACCCGCCGATCCTGAGGCGAACGCGCTACCACTCGGCCCCCAAATACATACGAGAGGATCACGACAACCGGACTTTCACTAAGTTCATCCAAAGCGAAAGTTTGACCAAAGGGTTGTAAAGAATAAACTTAATAGAGGACTTCTAGACAATATTACACACCAAGTATATAAACTGTGGGTATTGCGTTTCGGGACAATAAAATGCTTTAACTGTTTTTATTTGTTTGGTTCCCATGGTAACTAGACTTCAGCTTGAAATAGACTTGCTAGACAGACTTTCATAGACAGCCAAGGAAACTTCCTGTGAAGTTTGATTGAAATTTTGAGAAATGTCATTTGAAGTAAAAAGATAACCAAGAATAGACAACGACTTAAACACGTGAACACTTTACCATAAGCATTGAGTGGTCAGGCGAAACAGAAATGTCGAATGACATAATGATGATTGTAGAGCACAGACCATAGAGCCTGTAAATTTGGCTATCAAATAGTTAAGATTTAAAGTTACACATGAGGTAACAGAAATTTTCTACTTCACTAAATCTGGCAGTCGTGTAAAATTGCCCGTTTCCGGTGAGAAAGACCAGAAACAGGACGGAGAACATGTTGCACATATTTCTATTCTGCACAATCATGGAATTCAGTTTTTAGATCTAGAAAAATGAAAACAAGAAGGAAAATCAAGGTTCGAGACTACCCATCCATATTTATCGTTACGTACAGTCACCATTGTAGTCCTCTTTGACAATCTGTTTATTCATCTAAATATTAAAAAGACAAGAGGGCCAAGATGGCCCTATATCGCTCACCTTGGTACAAGTCCACTTGCCTGGTGGAAGATCACTAGATAATGTTATATACCAAATAAGTTTTCCTATATCGCCTTTAGAAAAATAAAACAAATGACCCCCCGCGGCAAGGTCAATTTTGATCCCAGGGGCATAATTTGAACAAACTATGAAGAGGTCTACTAGGCAAGTGCTATAGGCATGCCAATTATCTATGCTCTAGGCCTTGTGGTTTCAGAGAAAAAGATTTTTAAAGTTTTCCCTTATAAGCGCCTATGTAAAACTACCACTGACCCCCGCGCGGGTCAATTTTGACCCGGGGGTCATGATTTGAACAATCTTGGTAGGGTCCATAGCCAATGCTACATGCCAAATAGCTAAGCTCTAGGCCTTGTGGTTTCAGAGAAGAAGATTTTTAAAGTTTTTCCTATATATGCATGCAAAATCTTCAGTGCCCCCCCCCGCGGTCAATTTTGTACCCGGGGGTCATAATTTGAACAATCTTGGTAGGGTCCACTAGACAATGCTACATGCCAAATATCTAAACTCTGGCCTTGTGGTTTCAGAGAGGAAGAGTTTTTAAAGTTTTCCCCTATTTGTTGCCATAGCAACCAGAGTTCTGCATGGAATGGAATTCTTTGAACAATTTTGGTAGAGCTTCATGCAAGGAACATTCCTGCATAGTTTTATCAACATTGGCCTAGAGGTTTCAGAGGAGATGTCATTTGAATCAAAATGCTGACGGACGATGTATGATGGACGACGGACAATCATCGATCAGAAAAGCTCACCCTGGCGTAGCCAGGTGAGCTAACAAGTGTCTCTAAGTAATCAATTTTTTTTATTGACAATAAAATGATAAAGTCTGTTAGGGTTTGTGTACATGTGTATCTTTTGGTATTTTTTATCTCAGCCTTCGTGTTGCCATTTCTACGTTACTATTATTGAAAAAATGAAACAAGAGTCATGATGGCCCTATATCACTCACCTTATACATGTAGCTCACCCGAAGCAGTGAGCTAAAAAGCAAATAACATACATGTATATTCATCAAAATCTTTTGTTTTGAAATTCTTTACAGTCTATATAACCAGACATACGGGAAGACAGTCCCCATATTTATCTCCATCTTCAGCAGCCCTTGACAGAGAGACACTTCCTATTTGATAAGGTCGTATATACACAGAGAAGCTTGGGTTCAGTGGCGTGATTCTGGATCAACAGTGTATTAATCTTGTATGTTTATTGTATACAATGTATCAACTACTTATTAACATTGAACAAGTTTAGTTACTGATAAGATAAGATAAGATAAAAGATAAGACAAGGAGCCCACCTAAGATTTTATTCGTGCAAGTATGTCACACAAGTGGATACATTTCATAAATACCCTTTTTTCTTCTCTTAACCTATCCAGCTCATAAACATTTATTGAAGCAAAGAAGATACCACTGAACCGGGTAATTGCTCATAAAAGTGGAAAACTTGTATGGTTAAAGCAGTGAAAATATGATATACATTCAGTACGTGCTTCTAAGGAATTTATGTCCCATCGCAGCATGAACACAGCTCCTGAAGTCTTCAATCCAGCAGAGAAAAGTGAATAAACAACAAAATATATGACATATATATCTGGATATCATATTTTTCGAACACAGCACAATTCTGCAAGATTTCTTTCGCACATATGAATGCAAGAGCAAATTATCAGTTAAACAAACATGCATACATGTAACTGCTTATTTAACACTCGTTTACACTAGATAACTCGATTGCAGAACAAAAGTTTCTCAACTTACATTGATTTCCCTTGAGATGCTAAATCTTACCTAACCCATCATCTAGTACACACTGGTAAGTAAAAAAAGGTGTATACAAAGGTATGCATTACAAAAAAATAACATTGTGACTTGCATATACATCTGTTTAAAGGGGCACTCCCTACATCTAGCTGATTATATTCTCCAAACATAAATAATGTGTTCAATGAACCTAAAATGATTAATGAACATAATTCTAAAGAACATATATTGAAAAAATGCTTCATTTTAGCACAAATAATCATCACAAAGACCTTTTGTAATAAATCGCTATCCACCCAGTAATTGTACAACAACAAATTTACAATAATTTGAAATAACATCCGTTCCAGCGGTGTTTGTCGTTTAATAAACAATGACTTGGAGTACTGATACACAGTAATTAGCCACGAAGGCCAAAGGCCCGAGTTATTTATAAAAAAAACTACGCATCAGGTGAATAAATGCAAAGCTTTATTTTCTACACCAACCTCCATTTAACCCCATACCGCCCATTTAGCAGGCGCTGCGCCATGTTAAGGCATATCAGTTCCCGCGTTGTGTATGGTTTAATATAACATAATTTTTCTACTCTTTGTATATAGAGACAAAATCGTAAGTCATGTTAGAATGAATGGTTTAACGGTACTGCAACATATTTCAAAATGCTGATTTTACCGATGATATCTAGTATGTATAGCTTTTTAGATGACTGGAATGTATAGCTTGAACTTTTAGGTTAAGTAATAATACTTGCAAATATTCTATTATTTACGCTTTTGAAGTTATTTAAATTAACACCAGTTTTAGGGAGTGCCTCTTTAACTGCTGACTGTGTGAATTTCCAGTCTGTTAAATTTTACAGTTGACTCAATCAGTTATGCATATTTTCACCTGCCGTCTAAGACAATGGGATATATTTGCTTTGTCTATCACCATGTCAAGAACCATATCTGATAAGATGGTTTGAAGTGTTAGAAATGTTAACAACTATAAAGAAATGTAAAATTAAATCATATACTTGCTTTGGTCATACATGTATTACTTTTCTTTCAAAGTGGTAGTCAGAATTTAATTTTACATGGAACAAATACTAGTAATCAGTAAATGACCCTCTACCACAATTTCTAAAATTAATATATTAACTTATGTAGGGTTAACCACGTTTTTTGTGTTGTAACATAAGCGAACCCTGAGGATGGTTGTTCTGGCAGTACACAAAATCCGAGGGTTTCTGCAGGTGCTTTAGCCGAAAAAAGTTCATTAGCTCTATTCTAGCATAAATAACATATAAAAATCATAAAAATAAAAATGAAACGCTCTTAATCAACGAGCATTCAATAATGCGGGACATACAAGTTTTGTTTACGTCAAATTTATGCGTCACCAGCGGTTTTTAAGCCCGGCACTGTTGACGCCTTTATATGATGTAAGACTTGGGAGACCAGGTCACATTTTTTACAATGGCCCTTATTTTTATGCAAAATTTTACGTGTTATAACAGCGTGAATCTCCCCGTTAACATGCGTTTTTTCTCCTGTTAAAACACCGGCAAAATGGGCAAAAACAGCACATTTTATGCTAGAATGAAAATAAAGGCCCTTGTGATGTTGTTTTGCAGTACACAAAATCAGGTCAGAACATTTTAGCTTAACTTTAGTTAAACCTACCATTAAGCATATGTTAATGCTTAACTTTACAGCTCAATCAACAAAGCATACTTATGTTCATGCAAGTTTTACATTTTGTAAAACTAGAGCTATCACTAAATGTGATTAATACCCCCGAAAGACTGCTTTATAAACTGAGGAAGTTCGTAATAACATAATACCTTGCAAAAAAACTAAAAAGAGATATTGTTCTTGGCAATAACTCTGTAATTTGTCAAGATAGAGTTATGGTTCTTGTACATTGCACTTCCTCTCATTGTGCTTGACCATTGTATGAAGTTGTATTGAATTCCAACCAGTAGTTTTCGAATAATGCTCCGAACAAGTAAAAATAACAAAGGGCAATAACTCTGTAAAAGGTCAAGATAGAGTTATTGTTCTTTTGCATTGCACTTTCTCTCATTGTGCTTGACCATTGTATGAAGTTGTATTGAATTCCAACCAGTAGTTTTCGAATTATGCTCCAGACAAGTAAAAGTAACAAAGGATCTGTAAAGTTCAAGACAGAGTTATTGTTCTTTTGCACTGCACTTCCTCTCATTGTGCTTGACCATTGTATGAAGTTTTATTGATTTCCAACCAATAGTTTTCAAACTATGCTCTGGATAGGGAAATGTAACAAAGGGCAATAACTCTGTAATTAGTCAAGATGGAGTTATGGTTCCTATGCACTGCACTTCCTCTCAATGTGCTTGACCACTGTATGAAGTTGTATTGAATTCCAACCAGTAGTTTTCAAGTTATGCTCCGGACAAGGAAAAGTAACAAAGGGCAATAACTCTGTAATTAGTCAAGATGGAGTTATGGTTCCTGTGCACTGCACTTCCTCTCAATGTGCTTGACCATTGTTTGTAATTGTACTGAATTCCAACTAGTAGTTTTCAAGTTATGCTCTGGACAAGGAAAATGCAACACCCCCCGACCCCCCCCCCGCCTGACCGACCAACCACCGAGGTGACTCCTATATACCCCCCTAAACTTCGTTCCGGGGGAAAACCAGTTCAGTGGATTTTATGCCGAGTTTTTATGCCAAATATTATAGTTCACCAAACAAGTTCAGCATATTTTTATGCCAAGTTTTACTATTCACCAAGCCAGATCTGCATATTTTCATGCCAAGTTTTACATTTCATCCAACCAGTTCAGCATATTTTCAATCTGTTTATTAACACTGTCTAGTGCCGTTCCTCCATAAGCCTTGTACTGACTCACTGATGTCTCGTAGTTCCAGATCTGTAAAACATCTTCTTCAAACTGAGAACTGTAAAATATCAAGTTTTGTTTTCCTGATCCACAAAGACAGTCTTAAGAGTAAGAGTAAATTCTAACGCAGTACCGATGTAACGTCGTTTCTGATTGCTGACATCGTTTAAATTTGCAACTATTAAATAACGTATATATAGTCGCAAAATTCGAACGGCGATTTAATCATCGCAATTAGACACATTGTGCTTTAGAAAAGGGATAACTATTTAGTGATTTTGATATTTGCGACCGTGTATGCGGTTTTAATGGTCGCATACAGTTTTAGCAGCTCCGGCTAATGCCGTTGCCGTTAAAAATATTTGTGACCATTAAAAACCGTATAATTCTACAGTCGCAAATATCAAAATTACAAAACAGTTACTCCCATATTGTTTTTCAACAATGGAAGGTCAAACTTTATAGTTACATGTACACAATTGTCTTCAAGACAAAACTGTTAGTTATCTGTAAATAAACAATGCTGGAAACAGGTTTACAAAAGAATAACAAAATTTCATAATTGTAGTTATATTGTAAAAAAGTATTGTTTTCATTTTAAAACAAAACAAACACAATTTAAGGTAACCAGGACTGAATTAATGGATTTGCATTTATTGATAAAGGAATTTACAGCATCTGCTGAATGTTACTGAGCTACAGTACAAATAACATATAACACAAGTCATATGACTTTTTTCTCACAAGCAGATACATTATTTTTTTCTTTTTCTGTGGATTATCGATTAACGATGGATAAACTCACTGTTCACATATTTTATTGAAACAAACTCAACAAAAGTAGTTTTAAACAGTAAACAAACAGAAAAAAAGTTGGAATATGTGTAATATCATGTTAATTTCACTTGTGAATACAGTACAACCTCTGCAGAGCAACACCCTTTGGGAGACAAAGATTTTGGTTGCTGTTGAGAGGTGTTGCTCTAGAGAGGTTAAATTTATTATGAAGCCTTACTTTGGGAAAAATTTAAACTGTTGTTGTAAAGAGGTAATTGCTCTACAGAGGGCCGCTCTGCGGAGGTTACACTGTATATCGCTTTTGGTGCCAGATTATAGCATGATATTACACCGAAACCAACAATTATCCTCTTTATAAAATTCTTATTTCTAGCACATACCTGACTGATTTAAAATCATCTAATGTAAGTTTATCAAGGGAACAGCCCTTTGTTTCTGCAAGGGCAACACATCCACCGGACAGGCCATGTGCAGTGCGGAATGGTACCTATAATAAGAAATGTGAAATAAAGTCTACAATTTTTCACACATATCTGGTGGGCTAAGTTTACACATATATCTGATGGGCTAAGTTTACACACATATCTGGTAGGCTAAGTTTACACACATATCTGGTGGGCCACTTTTACACATATATCTGGTGGGCTAAGTTTAGACATATATCTGGTAGGCTAAGTTTAAACACATATCTGGTAGGCTAAGTTTACACACATATCTGGTGGGCTAAGTTTACACATATATCTGGTGGGCTAAGTTTACACATATATCTGGTAGGCTAAGTTTACACATATATCTGATGGGCTAAGTTTACACACATATCTGGTAGGCTAAGTTTACACACATATCTGGTAGGCTAAGTTTACACATATATCTGGTGGGCTAAGTTTACACATATATCTGGTGGGCTAAGTTTACACATATATCTGGTAGGCTAAGTTTACACATATATCTGGTGGGCCACATTTACACATATATCTGGTGGGCTAAGTTTACACACATATCTGGTGGGCCACGTTTACACATATATCTGGTGGGCTAAGTTTACACACATATCTGGTGGGCCACGTTTACACATATATTTGGTGGGCTAAGTTTACACATATATCTGGTGGGCTAAGTTTACACATATATCTGGTAGGCTAAGTTTACACATATATCTGGTGGGTCACGTTTACACATATATCTGGTGGGCTAAGTTTACACACATATCTGGTGGGCTAAGTTTACACATATATCTGGTGGCCTAAGTTTACACATATAGGGCTAAGTTTACACATGTATCTTGAGTACATATGGTACCTGTAAAAAAACAGATGTATACAACTTCCATGTTTATAATCATACCTATACCCGACAGGTAACAAAAAGAAAATTACAGCGAAAGAAATTTGTTTGGCAAGACTCAAACTTGGGCTTGTTTAGTTGAATGTTAACATAGCGTAGTCTCAAACAAAGGTCGGAGATCTTTTGATAGGTAAGGAACATAACCAATGTGCCAAAAGGCTCGACAAAACTGTTACTGATATTTACCATCTTCTGACAATCACTTTTGTAACTAAATACTTCATTTACGGGTATAAAGGTGAAAGCATATAACTCACCCCTTTTCTGACAAGATAGTAAGCAAGATCTGTAGCCAGCATGTCTGGACTGAGTGCTGCCATCATAGCATCCTCATATATCTAAATAACAAGTTACATGTACATTAATTTCTGGATCCCAGACTCTAGCAATGTTTCTCACAGTCACTCATATCATCAACCAAATTACCACAAAACCTCTTCTCAATATGTCTGCACTGAAAACAGAGTCTGCCTCCATGGTGTAGTGGTTACAGTCGCTGATTTGAAATCACTGTAACCTCTCATAGATTGACGGTCATGGGTTCGAGCCCTGCTACAGACCATGTCTATTTATTTGAGAAAGTTGGCAGTTTCTTATAGAGGAGAGGAGTCTAGTACTGGTTCTTTCCAGGAATGATTGTTAGGTAAACTGCATGCCTGTTAAAATCACCAAAAACATGATTCTAATGGGCCATAATCTCCTACAATAACTGAATGCCGCAGAGACTTGTTTCCATATCTCAATCTAAGAATTATGTACTGTAGTTCATGAACCGTGTTTACCCTAGCAACAGTTATTATTCTGTTTGAGAGAGAACTCCTGTGAAAAATAAACGCATTACAGTACACAGATGCAATTATTAAACTGTGTATCCCAAAAGGATTGAAAAATCCATGGTAACTACAGAGTATATTTATGTACAAAGAGATCTCAAAAGTTTTAGAAAATACAGTAAACCCTGTACATAACAAACACCCTAGGACCATTCAAATCTTCCTTATATCCAGAGTTTGTTATATCCATAGGTGATTTTCATATTTCATGAAGGAGAGAAAAAATCAGACCCTGAAAATTTGTTCCTTATATCCTGTTCCTTATATCTGGAATTTCGCTATATCTGGAGTCTTTATATACGGAGTTTACTGTACCTTTAATGTGGTCATAACTCCAGTTGCTACTTGCAGAGTCCCCTCTAATGTGTCGTATACATCAAACATGGCTTCTTTATCTTCCTGTAATATATCAAGCTTTCATTCACATACATGTACAGTGCAACCTCTAAAGAGGGAACACTTTAAGGAACACAGAAATATGTTTGTTGAAGAGGTGTGGTCCTGATGAGGGTAGATCCTTACAACTGACGCAGTGGGAAACAAAATGTATGCCTTTTTAGGGAGGTTATTGTTCTAGTGAGGTGTCATTCTGGGAGGTTGGACTGTATGCTAAACAACACTCAAAACAGTTTCTCACACAGAAATTAGAAATTCTTCTCACACTTAAAACAATTTCTCATTTTCAGTATCATTAATGAACCGTAGACTGAAGCTATTTTCAAATGAATTTTCAATATCCACTGACTACCACTGCTTGGAAGATACAACAATTCCTTTCAACATGCCCTCTAATGCTGTGTGTAATATCAAGCAAATCTTGTACACAGTTACCTTCCAGACAAGCATAATTTAATAATACAAGGGAGATCATTCAAAAATGGGGTAACCAATTTAGATTGTTTATGTTGGCCGAGGTGTCCAGGGATTCTTACTCTGAATTGTTAAGCAATGTCACCATACAGTATTTGTACAAACCCTGGCTTCTACATTGAACAGATAAATACTGTAAGGTTGGTAGTATTTGCAATGACTTAATTTCCACTATTTTCGCAAATTTCCCACTTCGCTAATTTAAAAATCTCACGATAATTCCTTTCAAATAAACTTACTGTTAGACAATTCTCCTTTTGCGAATCTAAAAATTGTGAACAAGTCTGTCTGCTCACAAATTACAATTTTCGTCACGTGAAAATACCCAAATTTACAGTAGTCAAGTTACCTGTAAGTCTTTGTTGTATGTACTGGGAATACCTTTCAAAGTCATCATGAATCCACAACACTGAAATATAACCAGGATAGTAAATTTAGGTTAAAATGAAAGTAAATTTAGTTTGTTTATACATGCTGTGGAAAAACATTCATAATACAAACTCTCATTGTTTCTTGTATCAAATAGTGACTCAAATTATTTTCCTTGGCAGTCTGACAAAGTTGCAAAAAGTTATTTTCAAAAATCGACAAAGGTTAGCAATTTAATAAACAAAACACTTTATGTAATAGAATTTTTTTAATTGAATATAATTTCACTATGGTACGTTAAACTGTTTGTAATTTGCAATAAAACGAAAAACATGTATTATCACTTAATATGTATTTTTTACTCCATTAACAGAAGGTAATACAAATATAAAATATACCTTCTGTAGACATAACACAAAGTGAACTGATTGTTGTTCATATGAATACACACAAAAAGTCTAAAACTTAATCAGAGTCTATACACTTCAGTTAAGAGTATGAAATCAGTGTGGTTTAGATGTCATACAAACCCTGCCAAATACAGTTCCAGATTTCCCGCGTATTAATTCCAGACTGTCCGAGTTTTTCTTCTGTGGCATAAGACTGCTTCCAGTGCTATAACAGAAATATAGACTACCGTGAAATTCATAGCCTGCATCATATAGTGCAATACAAGTAACTACTGAATACTTTTACAATACTTTTATAACTTAATAAACTCAGTAAATAATATACAACTACTGTAATGTAAATGTACTGTAAATGTACCACTTCTTACAACTTAACGTTATTTTATTTTACATTGGCTCAACAAAGTTTTTTTTTTTTTTTTAAACTTGACACTTCTTTGTCTTATATATATATTGGTTTGAATTAGCTGATAGTGACATCATGTTATGTTTACATATTGCCGACACTGATACAGGGTTCTCGGAAACGCTTAAATCCGCGTATTTGTACGCATACTTTTCCCAAAAGGACGCTAAAAAAATCCGACAATGATTCCATGGGACGCATACAATTTCCGTGAAACGCGTGCCCCCGATTCATGACAATATACAAGACACGATTTCACAGCTGATGAAAGGTAATTCTGTGTACCCGTTTCGCGCGTTAAACCAATAAACACGCGTGGTGTTTTCCAATACTTGATTGACAGGTGTCGTGTGTAATTGTGTTTATGTAGACATGCGACAATGTATATATTGAACTAACATCATTTTATGCCTTTGTAAAGAAAAGGCCGACTATTTTAATTGTGATAATTGGATTAAATCATGTTGCAAATTAGTCGCGTATTTGCAGAGGAGTGACCGAAAATTAGCGAGTTTGCATAATGATAACCTTTGTTTTTCGGAAACGTTACAAATTAAAAAGACATAATCATTGCTCAATTTTTAATATTGTTTCAACAATGGAAACATTTTGAGATATATACGATCGGCGTTTGAGCATTTTACGCAGTTTCACAACACCTCTTAGACTAGCCCAACTACTGTAATTGTGCGCCAGGGCTTTTTGCTTTATACGACGCCGCGTAAAAACAGACATCTATGTAATATGTTTGTAAAATCGGTAGGTCTTGCAGTCGATATATTTAGGTTACTCTTAGACTAGATCAAATAACTTTGGGACAAAATGAGCATAAAAGGAAATGCTTGACCGACGATTCTGATATATTGAAATCAGGGGAGGCATCCAACTACGACAATGTTATATTTTAAATAAATCTAATCTTCATACAGGGGAAGAAATAGCTCAGTGGTTAGCGTAAGTCTGTTATGTAGATATTCTGATATTCATCTAAAATATACCAAGAATATTTACTTTAGAGTCTATTACCTTCTTGTTGCAAATATAAGTCGTACCTGTATGCATCTGACAGTGTTACAAATCCAAACTCTTTACTCGAATACAGAATCAGATCCTCTGCCCATCTACTGAGATGCAGGCTTAACAAACTGGCCCACGACAAAAACTCAACTGAAATATATATCTGATTTCCTGAGATGTAAACCATGGTGATGCTTAAACATAAGATGGTTAAAGTGTTACTGTGTAAGCAGATTTTTAAATTTTAAGTATCAAAAGTGAATTTGCTTTTCTACTACACGGTGGGGAATCACATGATCAAAATAATCTCTAAACAAAAGTACATCTATGAAAAATGTTAGAAAATAATGAAATCCGTTTAGCTGTAAATTAAAGATATAGCCTATCTTATTGCAACATATAAGTATTATAGAACTAGACAGGTCTCAATCACAGTCACCTTTTATATGTTGAACACTTCAAAAATAAATTATGTCAGTTTCTCGAAGTTTTCAGCACAATTGGAAGGTGACTATCATTGAGACCTGTGTATTTCTATAATACTTTTATACTGCCATAAGATAGGCTACATTTTATATTTACAGCTAAACGATTTTTTCTGAGATCTACTTTTGTTTAAAGATTATTTTGATCACGTGATTCCCCACCGTGAACTATTTCAACTTAAAAAGTTATATACATTTAAAATAAAGGAGGGTTGAGTTACACTAACATTATGTAAGCATATTAAAAGCTGATACACAAAGTACCATAAAAATCTAAAAAAAGTACTGTTCAATACTCAAAAAAGAAATTCTTAATAAAAAGTACTCTGGTAAAAAAAAAGAGCAAGCATTTCTGGTGATACTGCTGAAAGCTTTAGTTTTCTACAGATAGCTACAGCATCTTACACAAGGGTCAATGCAAAAAAAACAACTTCCCAGTCCATAGTTCAAAGGGATGTGTCTTATAAACGAGTGTCCTGGATATATATGGTGAATCAGTGATGTGCAACAATTCAAATGTTCAAAACGACTTATGAGCACTTCACTTCAAGACTGATAGAAGCCTTTGAGGATCTGCCTGATATGTTTGTTGAAACTTTTCTCTCACCTATAAAATCTCTATCACTGACAGCATCTAAGCTATTATCTGTTACACCAGTAAATCCCAGATCTGTAAGCACAGAAAAAACATACATGTACAAATAGTTGTCTCCCTTTAGCAAAATCTGAACCAAACAATCTGAGATTAAGACCAATTGTAATTCAAGGCACCAAGACACTGTGCTTTGTTTTACATAAAAATCACCTAATATACAGTTTGATAAAATAGCAAACTTGTTGCTCATTAAAGAAACTCTATCAGAGCCGAATGGATTTTTAACACTTAGCATTGGTCAAATTATCACCTCTTTCGATCTTGGCTTTCTACACATTTTTCTTGGCAAGGTAATGCTACAAATGTTGAATACACTTTCAGTCTTATCAGTTGCCTTGATTGCTGTATCAATATTGCAAGATTTGCAGACTTACCTTTGGCGAGTGTTACTCTGTCAATATTAAATGGATTTCCAGCTATTGCACCGCTACCTAGTGGACTGACATTAGCACGTTCCGACAACTGACACAACCTCTCATAGTCCCTCTTCAACATCCACACATAACTGTAACACAATACATCCTCATTTCTTCAACACTCTTACTTTCCTTAAAATTTCTCATTAATTTTGCGATATTTTAGGTAAAAATGCATGCTTTTTCAACCATTTTATACATGTTTAACATGACTGTGTGACCTGTCATCTGAATTCAGCAGCTTTATCATTTCAAAGGGATAAAAAAGTTTAAGTTAAACTTATCAAAATTTTATTTTACATCGACAGCAGAGCAAGTTCTTGCAACTCATATTAACTACTGTGGATAGCTGCTTCCTGGAGATATTTTTTCAAAATTGCATTAATGTTTTGTTTCTTTTTCCACTAATTAATTACCCCATGATCCAGTGACTCCATCTGATTGGCTGAGCTCTCTGTAAGTGGGTGTAGCCAGGCATCAAAACTCTCGTCTCACTGAAACAAATTAAATCAAGTGTTTACTTTCCAAAGAATAAGATTTTCCTGTCAATAACAAAAGAACAAATGTGATTTGACCTTGATCTTTAAACACAGACACTGTAAAACATTTATCATATATTGCTTGACATTTGAAAGGAATTTTATACAATTTTCTCCAACAATTTCTTATTTATGGCTAAAAGTCTAAGTATGGCCTTGATAGTGTTATTGACCTCAAAGGCACAGGTCCTATCTTTTGGACTAATGATACACTACGTGGTAAAATCTCTATGAAAAATTGTCAGTAACTGCAGAGACATGAAAAAAAATCTGTGCACAGCCTATAATCTTTACAGCAAGGACTTTGAGCAGGAAACACCTTTTTACTGTCATCCGAATTCAGAAGCAAAATCCTTTCAAAGGTGAATAAAAAGTTTAGTTTAAACATATCTATTTTACTTTGATTTTAGAACAAGTTCTTAGTTTAAACATTATTTATTTTATGTTTTTCAGTGAATTATAGAGTTTTCTCGGTGAAATAAAGTGATAATCCACAGTTTTGAAACAGTGGATTATCTTTTTATTTTTCACTGTTTTGCAATCTTTAACCCGGATTTCGTCAAAAAGCATACCGGCGTAATTAATGCTGGAACACCCCATGCGGCGTGCGCCGTTTAAATGCTCACGCCATTTGTGCGCTATGTTTCTGGTGACGTTTCCCGCGATTTTCGATATTTTGTAGAAACAAACTCAATAAAAGTAGAATTTTAACCATAAAATAAACAGAAATTGTTGGTATCGGTGTAATATCCGTTATTTCCTTCGTGAAACCAAAGTTTGTTATTTTCACCCCCACCCCCCCCCCGCCCACTCCGTGAAAATATCACTTTTGGTGCTCACGGTGAATTATAACATGATCTTACAAAACCAACATTACCTCTATTTATTTGTTTATCAAAGCAAGAACAAATACTATACATATATAAACAGCATCCAGGATAGAGAAGAAAGCTATACAGCTTATATGAATCTCTTTCCTGAACAAGTTCTTGCAACTTATAATAACTTGACTATGGTGTCTCACTTGACAGTAACCTTCACTTTTGAAATACATACAAACATTCCTTCCTGCTAACCATGTGAATTTATTTCATAGACTTTTCAGTGAAATGACATTGTTCAGTAGAACAGATAGTTACTATGACAGCTACATGTATAATGTCTCTTATCAACTCTGCTCTACTGTTCCCAAAGTGTCAACAAAGAAAACATCAAATACTAGAATGACTGATAGAATTAGGTGATCAAAATAATTAATTTGTAAGGGGAGCTAAATCCAAGTCTGTAAACGTTCATTAAAGTGACCTCACAAGCAGCCCGGCATTTTGTCAACACGAAAACTCTGGCAACTTTATGATAACCATGGCAATTGAAACAAACAGATCTCACCTTTGTGCTCTCTGTACCATTGTTCTGATGAGATCCACGAGACGAGATTTCAGGGAACTCGTAGCTTTTCTAAACCACAGTCTCATATCTACGGCTACTTGGTCATTCCTGCTACGTCCTGTGTGTAACTTCCCAGCCACATCACCTATTAATTCCTGTACAGAAAACACAAGTATATGATTACATTGGAACATTTTATTTTTAAGTGAAAACTTTATTGCTGAAGAAGTTACATCAAACTACAATTAATATACATTTTATATAAATACTCTTGCAAGAAAGGTTAACATGCAAATCATAACAGTTTAAAATATACAGAATTGTGTACAATTACTATATAAAAACCTTCTGATTTACTAATATGAACTGTGGCATTAACTATTTATCAACTAGGTACAAATCAATGTACATGTATTTACTCCACTCTGGTAAGAAACAAACAATAAATTATATTCAGGCAAATATAGAAGAGTAATGGACCTGTTTAGTTTATGCTAATTTATTCTAGCTTGATTGTAAAGGAAGCTTGAAACTTATCGAGTCATTTTTGAATCCGCTTCCTGAAAAAACTAGTACAGGTGTCCTATGAGGAGGTACAGTCGTGACCCCAGTGGGGCTTGAACCCTCAGCCTCAGTGGCAGATTCTACACCACCACTTCCCTTACACCATAAGACCTGTGACCACATACCCAAGGTGTGTGCTGCAGAATACATTGCAGGTAACCTATCAAGTCACTGAATAAAACGCACCTCTTTTATCAATGTTAAATTAAAACTGAAATTTGTCACAAGACCAAAAGTCTAAAATATGGTGTACTGTATGCTTCTACATCTTGAATTGACTGACAGGGCAATTTTCAATGTACACAATACAATGGAAATTTGACATGGCTTTCATTTTACCTTCAATCTCCGTTCATTGGCTGTGTGGATATCTTCATCACCTGTCTGTATCTTGAATGTTTCACTCTCCCACTCTGCCCCTACCTGAATATAAAATATAATTTATCTCATATTGCAATACTGTCAAGTTTACGCTTCTTTCAAGGCACCTTAAAGCAGTTGAACACCTAAAATAGGTGTATTTACTTGAAAAGATTGCTGTTTGGTAAGAAACAATATTGGCTGTTCCAAGGAAATTGAATGCTAAATGGAGGTGGCCAGTACAGTCACACCTGTCTTAAGCACCTAGCTAAGAGATACATCAAAAGTGATGGCTTAAAGTAGGTGGTTGTTTAATACAGGTGAATCAGTACTTGCTGATTAAAGCAGGCGTCTAAGTAGGTGGCTGTTTAACTGAGGTGGCCACTAGTACAGATTCAACTGAAATAGAGGTCCAAATGTATAGCTGAACCTGTTTAAAGTGGTCTCCTTGCTTATGCAGTCAACAGTTCTTGGTGCGCAGTATTTTTACACAGTCATTTTTATGATAAATACGGTACATCTGTAGTAAACAAACCACTTCTGGCCAGTTTGTTGTCTCACTTTGCCTGGCTGCTTGCCACAAAATTGGCAGCATTTTATTTGCGACTGTAGACTAAGGAATGAGGATGGGCACAGAACAGACATTTTAAAGCAATGCACTGTATCAATAACAACCTTGAATGACTGGGAAAGTAACCTTTTTCTCCTGTTTTTTTATCTAATCAACTTTCTATGGGAAGAGGACATCTGGTATAGAAAATAATCATTTTGAGTTGGGTTCCGTGTAATACTGAAAATAATATAAATCTGACCTTTCATTAATAAATACACAGCCCACCTTCTCAAACTTTTAAACTTTCAAGGAATTTCTGAGACTTCATTTTGTACGAACACTGATAAAAACAAGAGCTGTCCCTCACAAGTGACGAATGCCCCCGAAAGAGGTGCCTCACAGTCTGTGTCCTCTCCATGTGCTCAATAAATGTGCTATGTAATTTTAAAATCCTTCCATGCATGACAGAGTAATCATGCATACAGTATTCCATTACTTTAAACACTAAGTGTGACCTTGACCTTTGAGGTAGGGACTTGGGTCTTGCACACGACACATCCGCTTGATGTGCTAGACATTTGTGCCAAGTTATTTTAAAATCCTTCAAGGCATAATAAAGTTATAGTCCGGACACAAATGTATGCTATATACAGGATTCCATTACCTATAAACTCTAAGTGTGACCTTGACCTTTGTGGTAGGGATGTGGGTCTTGCACGCGACACGTCGTCTTGATGTGCTAGACATGTGTGCCATATTATTTTAAAATCCTTCAAGGCATGACAAAGTTACAGGCCAGACACGAATGTGTGCATATATGCATATATAGAGGAATCCATTACCTTCAAACTCTAAGTGTGACCTTGACCTTTGAGCTAGGGACCTGGGTCTTGCACGCGACACGTCGCCTTGATGTGCTAGACTTTGTGCCAAGTTATTTTAAAATCCTTCAATGCATGACAAAGTTACAGTCCGGACACGAATGTGTGCATATATGCATATATAGAGGAATCCATTACCTTCAAACTCTAAGTATGACCTTGACCTTTGAGCTAGGGACGTGGGTCTTGCACGCGACACGTCGTCTTGATGTGCTAGACATGTGTGCCTAGTTATTTTAAAATCCTTCAGTGCATGACAAAGTTACAGTCCGGACACGAATGTGTGCATATATAGAGGATTCCATAACCTTCATACTCCAAGTGTGACCTTCACCTCTGAGGTAGGGATGTGGGTCTTGCACGCGACACGTCGTCTTGATGTGCTAGACTGTGTGCCAAGTTATTTTAAAATCCTTCAATGCTGACAAAGTTACAGTCCGGACACGAATTTGTAAGTGGGGACGGACGGACAGACGGACAGACGGTCAGACGGACAGACGGTGCGATTTTAATATGCCACCCTTCGGGGGCATAAAAATCTATAATACCTACCTTATCTAATCCATTAACAATATCCACCATCTCTTCCTCTGTCAGTAGACCAGCCTTCTGTATACACCTAGCATATGCTTTACTTCCCTCAATGTCTTCTCTCCACATACGTTTATCATATGATAACGACTGGTTGAATTTCTCCATCACCGGGTCCGTGGCCCCTGTGAACCTGCCACCCCATAACTTACTACCCTTAAAGTGAAAAGTTGTTATTTGAGATTGCAAAAATACAATATACAGTCTAAGTATTAGTTGTATCATGGCTACTGCATATTTGTATAGGAAAACACTGTACTGTATTTGTGATAATTTGCATTGTGTATGGGGGTGGAGCTTAGACCGTGCTCTATCTACAATAGAGAATATGTTCTATCTGCAATAGAGAACACTTTTCGGATTTTTTTTTAAAAAAAACAAAATCAAGCAACAATTGCCAAAGAAGAAAGATGTAGCTCTGTAAAATTGATCTAAACTTTAATGTTTAAGAGGAAGGGAAAGGTGGACATACATATACACGGACTCGAAGTGCAATTACTGTATTCCCACATTTGAGAGAAGAATAAAAGTTTAAATACAATTTTCAGAAAGAAAGAAGAATTATTTTATTATTTCAAACTGTAGCGTTATACCAAGACGTAATGTAAAGTTAATTTTTCACTAGCTTGTCACTGTCGTCACAAACCAAAACAACTGATTGAAAACACAGTCGTAGTTAAAGTTACTAAGTACATGTATCATAACACAATACACGATAGTTATCCAGTTTCATAATCCATTCTAAGAAATATTGAAGGTGCAATTATTGAAATAATTCCTTTCTAGCAACACATTCGTAATGTCTGACAAAGTTTTGGTAGAATGCGGTACAGAATTAACTTCACCCAGTTTAACAGTCTCTGCAACTGGAGGCTCGATCTTCGTAAGCTTTGATTCTGGTGGATTTAAGGCACTAGATGTTCTTTCAACAACCTGCTGCGTTGCCCGTTTATATTTTCTAACTGCATCCGTAGAACGATGTCCCGTTCGTTGCATGATTTCCTGTTCATCTATGTTTTGGTCATATAATGCAGTTGCACAAGTATTCTTTCCACTATGATTAGTATAATTTCCAGAGAGACCACCTTTACTAGCAACTGTTTTCATAAACGTTTTTATTTTATTAACTCCAACCGGTTGAATACTGTATCGTAGTACCAGGCAACGGCCGTTTGTAGAAGTATCCTTCACCGATTTCCTGTAAATACTGCTCAAACAGATCTGCGAGGCACCGTGGACCTGAAAACACATAAATCATCCAGTAACCTCTGATTTTGCCTTTTTAAATGTGTTTAAACTTCAGTTTCAAAGAGGTAAAATCTTTTCGTTCTTTTTCTCATAAAAAAGTTTGAGGTCGGCAGTAAAAAAAGATTACAAAGGTCGAGAGACTAGAACAAATTTTGTTTTGTTGGGCCTTATAAATTAGAAAGTCTACCTTCAGTGCAATAATGACGGATGTTCTTCTTTTAGAACTTCACAGTCCTTAAACCACCTTTGTTAGTTTGGGTAGATTTGCCGATGAATTGTATCCATTTGCCATGATCATCTTTACCAACAGTAAATGGTCCACTTTCTAAGGACCGGTGTTCATCAAACCCTCGAAGCCCAAAAAACTTGCAGGCATAGAAGAACACTGTAAGTTGAAGACTTTCAGCACTGTTATTGCCAAACACTCCCAAGTTCCATAACTTATCCTCCTCGTCTGCAAGAACGGGATCGGCACTCTTAGTTGGAATATCAACACCTTGCTCAACAAGTTGTTTCATTTTGCTGTCGAGAACTTTATAAAGTTTTGCAAAGCGTGCGTCATTTTCATCAAGAAAGTTATAATTGAAGACATTATTATCTCGTAAATACCGCAATAATCCGCACATTATCAAATATAGTGTCTTAGTAGGGTATGGCTTCCCATTTTGCTTTCTCGTCTCACAAACGAATCTTGACAACCAGAAACTTATTTGTTCAGGGTCCATGTCCAGCAGGAATGGAATGTTTTCTTCTCGCGACTCCCGCCATGATGTAAATACATTAAATGCCCACTTAGTGTTTTTAGATGTGTTTTTGATTTTCGAGTCATTCACAAGCTCATTATTTGCTCATCATCGACAGGTTTAGCCCAGCGAAAATTTGAATTTAAATCCGATTGTTTAGTGTCAATTCCGTCGGCCGGCGACTCACGTCCCGACGTATTCTCCATTCCTAGGTCATCCAAATTAAATTCCAGGCGAAAATCTCCTGAGCAATTTATATCATCAGTTTTTATTTGTGAAAGCATGATGTCATCGGCATCTAAGGGAACTTGTGAAAGAATGATATCGTCTAAATCTTCTAATTGACTAAATTCAAGTTCATTAGCCATCTGTACCAAAACATTATCAGGCCCATAATTCACCTATCCTTCTAAGCGTTCTTTTTTGGCCTGGGGACTGAAAGTCCCATAGGCCTAAGTTAGTATACCACATTTCAAACACTGCAAGAAATTTAACTGTGCTATGTGCGAATAACAACTGTAAACATGCGCTATGCCAAAGTAGTGCAAGACAGACCAGATCAATCGTCTGTTTGAATGTCGCATATGATAAGAACATATTACAAACAAGAGGGCCAAGATGGCCCTATATCGCTCACCTTGGTACAAGTCCACTTGCCTGGTGGAAGATCACTAGATAATGTTATATACCAAATAAGTTTTCCTATATACGCCTTTGTAAAACAAATGATCCCCCCCCCTCCCCCCACCGCCCCCCCCCCACCCATGCAAGGTCAATTTTGACCCCAGGGGCATAATTTGAACAAACTTTGAAGAGGTCTACTAGGCAATGCTACATACCAAATATCTAAGCTCTAGGCCTTGTGGTTTCAGAGAAAAAGATTTTTAAAGTTTTTCCTACATATGCCTATACAAAACTAAGTGACCCCCAGTGCGGGGTCAATTTTGACCCGGGGGTCATAATTTGAACAATCTTGGTAGAGGTCCACTAGCCAATGCTACATGCCAAATATCTTAGCTCTAGGCCTTCCTGTTCTTGAGAAGAAGATTTTTAAAGTTTTTTCTATATATGCCTATGCAAAAACTAAGTGCCCCCCATGCGGGTCAATTTTGACCCGGGGTCATAATTTGAACAATCTTGGTAGAGGTCCACTAGACAATGCTACATGCCAAATATCTTAGCTCTAGGCCTTGTGGTTTCAGAGAAGAAGATTTTAATTTTTCCTACCACTTCTGCATGGAATGGAATTCTTTGAACAATTTTGGTAGAGCTTCATGCAAGGAACATTCCTGCATAGTTTTATCAACATTGGCCTAGAGGTTTCAGAGGAGATGTCATTTGAATCAAAATGTTGACAGACGACGGACAATCATCGATCAGAAAAGCTCACCCTGGCGTAGCCAGGTGAGCTAATAAAAACAGTACATAAAACTTCAAACGACTGCAGGAATGTATATAGCTTACGGGCTGCATTACACATTTTTTTCTGTTTTAGAAATTAATGCGCTGTTAGCTGATTACGGAAGATAATCATATGCATATCACGGAAAAGTACAGATATGTACGGAAATTTACGAAAACGTACGGAGCTCGATATAAGAGTTTGTAGTTTGATTTTCAAATTTCCGATGTTATTTCATTGACAACTTTGTTATTTACGAACGATTACATATATATTTACCTAAAATTAAATGTGTCTAAAAATAGATATAATTTACGTACATTCCCGAGAAGGAACTCACGTAATTAAAATCAGCCGCCATTTATCGAGGACGCTGCATGTCAAGGCCCAGTGAACGGTTTCACCAATTACGACTACAAGGTAACCAAGAATCATTTTTGGTTTTCTCTGTTATACACATTGTACAGTACTGTATTTATATTTCATTGCTGGTATTGCTTTGTTTATTTCTGTTTCAAGGTCTTGTCCTTGGTACACAATAATTTTCGATCCACATCATCAGATCGAATTATTTTTATTGGCTTTAACATTTTATAATGTTGACTATGTGATTATTTTTCATTTAAAGGTACTTTTTATAATAAAACAAGAAGACTGCCGCCAGGCAATGCCATTAAACCAGGCCTTAAAAACAGCGCCTGTAGAAATTGTAGAATTAAAAAAAAAAACAGTCACCTTGACTCCTCCCTATCTTAGTAACAGTGCCCTTGACCTTGACCCTTGTGACCTTGGGCCCAAATTTTTTTTCGCTACAATTTAAAAACTAAATTTTTTTTTTACATTTTTAGTAACGTGACCTTGACCCTAGTGACCTTGACCCCCCATTTGTTTTTCCTCTAAAACAATCTAAAACCTAAAAACAAATAAAAATCTATTTTTAGTAACACTGACCTTGACCTTGACCCTAGTGACCTTGACCCCGAAAAATTTTTTTTTGTTTTTTTTAAAACAATAAAAACTAAAATTAAATAAACATCTATTTTTAGTAACGTGACCTTGACCTTGAGCCAAGTGACCTTGACCCCAAAAATTTTTTTTTTGGCTTAAAACCATCTAAAAACTAAAAATAAATAAAAATCTATTTTTAGTTACACTGACCTTGACCTTGACCCAAGTGACCTTGATCCCGAAAAAATTTTTTTGCTTAAAACAATCAAAAACTAAAATTAATAAAATCTTTTTTAGTAACAGTGACCTTGACCTTGGCCAAGTGACCTTGACCCCCATTGAATTTTTTTGGCTTAAAACCATCTAAAAACTAAAAATAAATAAAAATCTATTTTTAGTTACACTGACCTTGACCTTGACCCTAGTGACCTTGACCCCGAAAAATATTTTTTTTGCTTAAAACAATCAAATAACTAAAATTAAATAAAAATCTATTTTTAGTAACAGTGACCTTGACCTTGAGCCAAGTGACCTTGACCCCCAAAAAATTTTTTTTTGCTTAAAACCATCAAAAAACTAAAAATAAGTAAAATTCTATTTTCAGTTACACTGACCTTGACCTTGACCCTAGTGACTTTGACCCCGAAAAATTTTTTTTTTTGCTTAAAACAATCAAAAAACTAAAATTAAATAAAAATCTATTTTTAGTAACAGTGACCTTGACCTTGAGCCATGTGACCTTGACCCCAAAAAATTTTTTTTGGCTTAAAACCATCTAAAAACTAAAAATAAATAAAAATCTATTTTTAGTTACACTGACCTTGACCCAAGTGACCTTGACCCCGAAAAAAATTTTTTTGCTTAAAACAATCAAAAAACTAAAATTAAATAAAATCTATTTTTAGTAACAGTGACCTTGACCTTGAGTCAAATGACCTTGACCCAAAAAAATTTTTTTTTGCTTAAAAAAATCTAAAAACTAAAAATAAATAAAAATCAATTTTTAGTAACAGTGACCTTGACCCTAGTGACCTTGACCATAGTGACCCAAAGCTTCCTCTCCACGCAAGCTACCTACACACCAAGTTTCATAACAATTGGTCACTCCTAACTCAAGTTATTGAGTGGAAACCATTTTTCTATTTTTAGTAACAGTGCCCTTGACCTTGAACCAAGTGCACCCCCTAATGCAATCCCAAGCTTCCTCTCTACACAAGCTACCTACACACTGAGTTTGATTGCAATTAGTCACTCCTAACTTGAGTTATTGAGCGGAAACTATTTTTCTATTTTTAGTTACAGTGACCTTGACCTTGACCCTAGTGACCCCAAATGCAATCCCAAGTGGCATCTCCACGCAAGCTACCTACAGACCAAGTTTCATTGTAATTGGTCACTCCTAACCTGATTTATTGAGCGGAAACCATTTTTCTATTTTTAGTAACTGTGACCTTGACCTTGACCCTAGTGACCCCAAATGCAATCCCAAGCGGCGTCTCCATGCAAGCTACCTACAGTCCAAGTTTCATTGTAATTGGTCAGTCCTAGCTCGAGTTATTGAGCGGAAACCGTTTTTCTATTTTTATTAACAGTGACCTTGACCTTGACCCTAGTGACCCCAAATGCAATCCCAAGCGGCGTCTCCACGCAAGCTACCTACACACCAAGTTTCATTGCAACTGGTCACTCCTAACTAAAGTTATCCAACGGAAACCAATGTTTGACCCCGCCCGCCGCCCGCCCATAGCCGCCGCCGCCCCCGCCCGCCCGCCTGCCATACGACATCGCCATTCTAATAAGTAGGTTTTTTTCAAAAAACCTGCTTAACAAACTTCCCTGTCACCCATATATTTGTGAATCATTCATTCTGTGCCATATATTGAATTTCGTCCTCTGCACCCCCCCATTTCACCCGCGCTTTAGGTAAGATTCACGCAAAACAGTAGGTCAAAGTTGTTTTTCGGGGAGTTAACCTATAGCCCCCCAGGCATTCAGCGCTCACAGCGCTTTGATTTTAAAGGGAACTGACAAAGATCAGAGTGACCAAACAATATCAACGTGATCCCACCCATTTTGTTACGTCACATGTTTCGGCCCTGCGAGCTGTCAACAAAATGTACATGATGGTGTACGTGCCATAATCAACGTGCCATAATACAAATCAGATAGAGTGACTGTTTGCTCAAATAATTACGTCATTTCTCGGGGGCTACGCCCCTCGAAATAACATAATTATTCTTGCCAACAGTACTCTATCCTGTGTTAAAGACCACCTCCAAAAAAAGACCACTCTGCGATTATAGATCATCAGGGAGAAAACCATACACTATTCAAATTTTGTGTAGACACCTGTGAATAAAGACCACTTGTCAACAATGACCTCTTTAGCTCCTCCAAGAGTGGTCTTTGTTCACAGGTTTGACTGTTATAACAATACTTAAGACTAACAATTTCAATATCTGCAAAAAAGACTCGCACTATAACCACAGGCTTATTTTAGATTCAGCTATGCTCTACAGATTCTATAAATAGAAATTTTAATGGTTTTCCTGTTAAACACAGTTTAGCCCCATCTTCAAAATTCGGAGAGTACCTTTTGCCTTTAGCTAAAATCAATACAATTCAATTTAACTCATGCAAAACTCAATTATATCTTATCTACCAAATTCTTGATCATTTTCTTCCTGCATAATTAAATTTCACACGCTGTACATCTCTTCCCCATTTAAAGATGAAGACTTTAAATTAAGCTGAAACACAAATTCATGTCAATATATTTAAAACTTATTTAAAGGGTAATGTCAAAGATACCTCTTGCGACGCCATCAGTTTACTTCGCAGTTTATCAGCTTGCACCCTTATCATCTACATATAACCATACCTCACAGCCATTTATCAACACTTAGGGTCACCTGGTGGTAATACAATGTACCTGGATAGAAAACAGATATCAAACAAGCATTTAATAAGTGTGCCATTACAATGCATTGAGAAAAATGTGCGTAACAACTGATAAGGAAAAATGTGCTTTTACAGACGTACAAAGAAATTTCCAATAATTACAAACAGACGATTCACCAACGTATTTTTGGAAATATATATTTGATCAAATTCATTCATTGCTAAGAAGGAGAGGTATTTTATGTTTCACAATATTATTTAAAAGAGAAATCTAATACAGTAAAAAGAAATACATACCTTAATTACGCTTAAAATGTTATCAAATTCACAGCAACAACAGTATTAACATTCCTTCACCACAGCTAAAATCAATATCTTCCATCTGCCAGAGAATTTTGTCAAATTAGCAGAACTCGTAATTTTGTTGTAAATTATTGGTTAGCACAACAATAAACGTCGCACAATCTCAATATATTTACACACTCAATGAAGTAGTACACATGATTATGCACAAGGTGTACTTGTTACTGATAAGGTACTTTCGCTCAGACAGCTTATCTGTAACCTGGATAAATTTAAACATATTGCTTGCCCAAACTAATTAAAGCAAAAGCACATAATTATTACATTAACCTTTGACCTTCTGCTGTTAGAGGTCTTCTTGTAACGCCAAACTACATAGTTATATTGTATGTTCAAAAGGCAGTTTGCTGCCAAGCATAGAGTAACAGTAGTTTGCTGCCAAGCATAGTTACAGTTGTTTGCTGCCAAGCATAATGTAACAGCAGTTTGCTGCCAAGCATAGAGTTACAGTAGTTTGCTGCCAAGTATAGTTACAGTAGTTTGCTGCCAAACATAGAGTAACAGTTGTTTGCTGCCAAGCATAGAGTAAGAGAAGTTTGCTGCCAGGCATAGAGTTACAGTCAATAATTACTGATGTTGAGGTTGATCTACAAAATTAAGTTTTCGAGTCTTCATTAACAAAATAACTGGAGACCTCCAATCAGACCTAGATAACTGATTATAACACTTGGCCTGTTTAACGCTGTAACAAACTATCTATTTGATAAATACCACAGGTAAGGGTAGAGGTATCTATTGAAACCAGTGTCACATCACGTAATATGCAAATAAGCTCTGAACTAACAGATTGTATTGTCATCACAGTGTTTACTGAGATTTAAACTTCGAGAGATTATTGTGTTAAATGAACACAGAGGCTGCCACTTTTGAATTGCAATTAATTAATTATAACAAAATTTTAAATTCCAAATCATGGTCAAGATTTTATATTTTTGAAAATGCATTAGTACTGGAAAAATGCATTAAATATTTAGTTGTATCTGAGGGCTGCTACTTGTTAAAAATTGCTTTTGAGATAAATCCTAGGAGCTTGACTTCAGAGCTAGATTACTCTTAAAGCAAGAGGGCCAAGATTGCCCTGTATCACTCACCTGGCTACAATTGGATATAATACAAGGTCATCATCAGTAGAAAGGGTCAATTTTGACCTGGGGTTCCGATTGAAACCAGTACATAATGCTATATTCCAAATATCTTAGCTCTTGGCCTAGTGGTTATAGACAAGAAAATTTTCCAGATATAAGCCTATGTAAAATAAGGTGACCCTTAGGCGGGGTCAATTTTGACCTGGGATCTAACAGGAATGTAGTGGAAATCTTGGTAGAGGTACACTAGGCAATGCCACATGCTAAATATCTCAGTTCTAGACATTGTTGTTTCAGAGATTTTTATAAAAAGTTTTTCCTATATAAGCCTAGTAAAACAAGAAACCCCAGGCAGGGTCAATTTGACCCTGAGGGTCATAATTTGAACACTCTTGGTAGAGGTCCACTAGGCAATGCCACATCCTAAATATCTAAGCTCTAGGCATTATGGTTTCAGAGAAGAATTTTTTAACTTTTTCCTATATAAGCGTATATAAAAACAAGTAACCCCCGGGCAGGGTCAGTTAGAGCTCGGAGTCATAATTTGAACACTCTTGGTTTAGGTCCACTAGACAATGCCACATCCTAAATATCTAAGCTCTAGGCCATGTGGTTTCAGAGAAGATTTTAAAAGTTTTTCCTATATAAGCCTATGTAAAAACAAGAGCTGTCAGTAGGACAGCGCGCTCGACTTTTTTAGTGCTTGCCAATAAAACAAAACTTTGACAGTTAAGGGCACACAGACTTTAACTAGGAATTTCTAAGTACAAATCAAGAAACTTTTCACAGAGTTATCTTCTCTTGCTTACAGATGGTCTCATGATGGTACAAAGTCTCCAACTTTCAAAGTAATATCTCAAATGGTTAAGTCAACAAGTGGACAAGAATGAAAATTTTAACTTGAGTTTCTAAGACAAAAAGGGCCATAATTCACTAAAATCCTTGACAGAATTACCTTCTCCTGCCCATGTTTTGGGATCATAATGGTAAACAAGTATTCAAACTTTCAAAGTAATATCTCGAACAGTTTAGTCAAAAAGTGGACTGGTACGAAAAACTTTACCAAGATTCTAAGTCGATAAAGGGCCTTAATTTTTAAAACATCCTCACAGAGTTACCTTCTCTTGTCTACAGATGGGGGTAATGATGTAAACAAGCGGTTCAAAGTTTCAAAGCAATATCTCAAAGGGTTAAGGCATAAGTGGATTTTACCCATATTCAAAGTATTTTCAAGTAAAAGGGGGATAATTCTGTCAAAAACCTTGACAGAGTTATGTACTCTTTGTCTGTTGATGTAGGTCATGATGGTAAACAGTATGGTTGTTTCAAAGCAATACCTCCAATGGTTTTGAAATAAAGTGAGGTGGTACGAAAAACTTAACCAAGCTCAATCCTTTCTAAGTCAAAAAGGGCCATAATTCTGCCAAAAACCTTGACAGAGTTATGTACTCTTGTCTGTAGATGGAGGTTATGATGGTAAACAAGTATGGTAAGTTTCAAAGCCATACCTCCAATACTTTTGAAATAAAGTGGGGTGTACGAAAACTTAACCAAGGTGTGACGCCAACGCCGACGCCGGGGCGAGTAGGATAGCTCCCCTTTTCATAGAAAAGTCGAGCTAACAAGTGACCCCTGGACAGGGTCAATTTTGACCCGTGGGTCATAATTTTAACAATCTTGGTAGATGTCCACTAGGCAATGCCACATGCCAAATATCTAAGCTCTGGGCCTTCCCGTTATTGAGAATAAATTTGTTTGAAGTTTTTCCTTTCCGTTGCCATACGGACGCCGTATGACGTAAGAATGCTGTGTGACATACCGCGAGAGATCCTAATGGCTCACACTGGCACTTTGTGCCAGGTGAGCTAAAAAGCTGAACAGGTCTGCTTTAAACACTTCTGGAGACAGGCATGCCACAGATGTTCAATCCAACAGAGAAGGAAAACCATCTTCAACTTTAATTTAGGCAAAACAAAAATGTGTTTCTTACCTTCTCCCCAAAAAAATTAAGATCACTCAGTTTGCATCTTTTTAAACAAAATATTTTTGCCCCTTTTCCTCAAAAAACACTTGAAAATTGGTCTTTTTGAGCAATTTCCTATAATAATAGTTTGAGGTTGGTGGTAAAGGCCGGGAGATCAGAAACATGTTTTTTTTTGGCCTTAGGCAAAAATGTGCTAGGGTGACTGTTTTTTCTTCGCTGGTCATAAAAAAGACTACAGCTTTTCAAGTGTAGCTCAGGATCCATGATTATGATTTTGTTTTTGTGTTTTACACAGTTTCATGCCCATTGGATCAAAAAATAATTAGAATAAAAACTAATTATAATGGAAATTCATGAAAAACATGAGAAATGTTTAATGATCAGGAGACCTGATAGCCGATGGCTTCAGTTCATATCCGTACAAGATTAAACGTCCACAATATCCAGTGCAATGACGAACACAATATACCCGGTCCATGTCTTTGGTATAGCTGTTTAGCACATAACATAGACATTTTTTGTAAAATTAGATTTCTTTATTTGAATATAAGATCTTTAACAATAAATAACAGTACATGGCTAAGTTTAGGTATACAGCTGTCATCAGATTGACTTAATGTTTTCATACCTATACAATTACATGTATATGCCATACATTAAGCACATTTCTATCACAAACTCTTTGGCTGCTTTGAAGTTATCCATTTCAAGGACTTTCTTTAGTAACCTAGTTCTGCACTTCATACTTTAGAACAGCAACTATTGCAAAACAATGAGGTACCGAGGTGTGCTTTAACACCCAAATGTTACAATGGTTTACATAAACCATATCACACTTGACTGGTCTAGTCCTTAACAAAAACGTGTGACAAGTAACAAAACATCCCTGGATTGTAAAGTCATCGTTTTCAATTCTTCTCAGCATCATGAGAATCTTCATCAACAAATAAACGTTCACATGTAATGTCTCCTGTAAAAAGCTCCTGATCTGTAGTGTTGAAAAGCACCTTATCTAATTAAAACCACTGATCATCAATGTTCTGGTTCGTCTGTGTCTTCATCTGGGGCACACTGCAACATGTTTAACTTTGAATTCAATGCCACTTTTCACAGAAATATGTAATGCTTTAAAACTTAAAACAAATGTGAAACAAATTTCATCAACCTAGATAAATCACTCAAAACACACTATTAATGACTGAACCCGTTTCTTCATCGATCTAGATGAAATCAATCCAGGAGACAGAGAGGCAATGTGGAAATATCTGTATCTTGCCAAACGACTCTACCACCATGGTACTGGTGGGGATCAAACCAGGGATCCCCTAATCCTGAGGCAATCGCGCTACCACTGTGCCACTGCAGCTCCCAATTGCGACCTAACCATCACTTTGACCCAGTTAACTGCTGCAAAAAAAGCTCTTTTCAATGTCCCTCCATTAAGTCTTTCTAGCCTTTAAATTTATATTTGTTAGTTTACTTACATAATATTCTACAAAACAAACTTGGCCGTCTTCGTTTTTGATCATGTACTGTAGGGAGAGGAATCCTCTGTTATCTGTACGTATTGACACCCTCGATGACAACGCCAACGCCTTCACCGACGGCTTTAGCAGCGACACTTTATATCTGAAGAAATTTAGATCAGGTAATACCAGCTTTGTAAGGCATTATTTTGTGTAATTTACATTACGGTAAACACATTTATACTCATTGTGAAGTATCATCAAACTTAAAAAAATATCCCGATTACAAATGTACATGTATATTGGAGTGCAACTACAAACAGATTTTACAATGTCCTGGCATTAACTAGCTTAGGCCTAATTTCTTTCTTCTAAAATATAGCAAATATACACTTTGCCTCCTTTTATGGTTACATTGATATCATCTGATGGTTTAGGTAAAATGCTGTATTTGAATTATTTCTTATAAACTTGCCTTTCTTTCCTTGATTCTCCTTATTTCAAAAACTTTCACCTACTAATAACAATTCTATCTGTTTTGTATCTAATCAGGAACTTTGAAAATTATTCATGACTCACAGACTGAGGAAGTTTTGTGGTGTTTTTTTTTTAAAATGCATGAAATCCACAAAAATTCATGCTCCATTAAATTCAATATGTATTCAGTCTCTATCCAGCTTGATATTTTGTCCCTACCAGCCTGCTATTTTGTTCCCCTACCTGTCTGATACTTTGTTTGTCACTAGCAAACAGATATTCTGTCCATATCATCCAGATATTTACCTGTTTGTCTGTGTCTGTGAACACTGGAATGATTCCATCATATCAGAATCTTTAGGGAAGTCCGACTGTAATGGAAAAGTTTTTACAAATATCTAAAAAAAAATAAAAATTCTGAAACTGTTTACGAAATAACTTAATGAAGCCTGTACATGTACATGATACAGATTTCTTTTGTACCCTGTAGTTTGTATAACTGGAAAGGAAAATCAAACATGGCCATTACAGTAACTCTGCTGAATTTCTTCTATGAACTTATTCCCTCTTTCAACTTGTACAGTACCACTGAAAAGAGTTCACAGTGCTTTACTGACTGATATAGCATACTTTACAGAATATGATGTGCACCCTGATCATAATCTACAGTGGTACAACAAGCAAAATGTTTGCTGACAGTACGGGAAAGATGAACACAAAAATCCATAGACAACTGTTTTATACTTGAATTATAATTAAATATAATCTGTGATCAGTGTACCAGGTTGTTACACATGTTCTCTACATAAGCACGCCTAAACTTGCATTTTATATGGATTGCATAAAATTATCTTTCGCAACTTGCCATATTATTTATGAAATAACATCTGTTTCAGCAGTTGTCATCGTTTAATAAACAATGATTTGGAGTACTGATACGCAGTAATTAGCCACAAAGGCCACAGGCCTGAGTGGTTAATAACTGCGCATCAGTACGACAAATTATTGTTTATTAGACGAAAACAACGCTGAAATTTCGATTCTAACATGACCATATATTACAAAAGGTGAATAAATGCAAAGCGTTATTTTCTCTGCGAATGCTCATTTAACATCATGCGGCGCAATGTGACGTCATGTTTACAGCATATTGTTTCCCGCGTTATGGTTTAATATAACATAATGTTTCTACTCTTTGTATATAGACAAAATCGTGAGTCATGTTAGAATCATGTATAATATTCATGTATAATTTTTGTGTATATTTGTGTATAATAGTCATGTATGATATTCCTGTATAATATTCATATATAATAATAATATTCATGTGTAATACTCATTTACTTACAAATGTGCTACCAGCATTTCCAAATGTTGAGAGACGGAGATGAGGTGCGTCAGGTGACATGAGAAATTCCAGAACATCACTCGTCATATCCAACTCACTGAATGCTTCCTTAAGACATTCCGACTGAGGGAAAGAAACAAACAATTAATGCTGATGAAAGCTCAGCCTCAGTGTAAAACAGCATCTGTTTTAAAGGGCCACTCCCTAAATTTATCAGATTATACTCTCCGAACATAAAAATTAATAATGTATTCAATGAGTGTTAAATGATTAATTAATACAGTTTTAAAGAACATCATATTTAAAAAAAAATGCCTCATTTTAGCACGAATTATCAACACAGAGGCCTTCTGTAATAAATCACTATCCACCCATTAACTGTACAACAACAACTTTACATTGATTATTGAATGTTTTACGGTACTGCAGTTTACCTAACAATCGTTCCTGGGAAGAACCAGTACTACTCAGACACAACTCCTATCCTCCGTAAGAAACTGCCAACTTTCTCACATAAAGAGCCATAGTGGGTAGCGGGGCTTGAACCGCTGACCCTCAATCAATGAGAGGTTACAGTTATTTCAAGTCAGTGACCCTAACCACTCGTTCACGGAGGCGCAATTACAAAAACATTGAAATAGACTTACCTTCATAATAATTTTATTGATGACATTAGTACTGCAGAAGTTAAAGTCAAGGACTTCATCAGGTTCTAGTGTTTTAATGTTACAGTCAGTAAGTACACCATCTTCCTCCAGGCTGTAATATCAACAGAAACCTATATTACTTCATACTAATATAATAATAAATCTTTTTTCAGAAGGTTACATAGACAAAAGGATTTACATGTAAATCAAAATACTCTTATTTTCATATGGCCTTAAACAATGTAAAAGAAGAATTAAATGCAACAAAAATAAAACCGTTGATAGAGAAATGAAACAAAATATGATTTACTACCTTATACATTTTTAAATTTAACAATATATTTTTCAAAAGTCTATTTTTTTGCAAATAGATATGACAAAAGTAAGACAAAAATTGTTAAAATTGTTGAATATTTCTTTTGAAAAATCCATTTAGACAAATATTACTAGAAGTAAATTTTCAATTTAGAAAATTTTATTTCCATATGGCCTAAAAAGAGAATTAAAATGCAACAACAACAACATACCGTCGATTAAGCCTTGTTGAAACAAAATATGATTTGCTAGTTATACATTTCAATTGAATAATCATATTTTTCAAATAGTATTTTGTTTGCCAAAGTTGATATGCAAAAGTGAGACAAAATTGTTTAATTGTTGAAACTTTCTTTTGATAAACAGACACTAAAAATTTTATTCCAACCTTTTTTTTTTTAAGTGTTACTTAATAGATAGTTCTTGTATTTGTATTTAAATGTTTTGTGTTACAGGATTTCCTCTAATATCAAACGGACTATCATTCCAAACTTTCATACTAAAAAACCAAAAAGAATCTATATCACTACATACTTTAATATTCCATAGACAAATTACTATAAAATTAATATTAATCTTCAAATCTGCAAGAGTTACATGCCTTTGGAGATGAAGGCTGTGTGGGTTTTGTGGTGTTCTGGTTTCCTGCAATAAATGGCGCTTGCCCCCTTCCCCCCCCCTTTCATTGATTACATATCATGAGTCTGCCTCAAACAGTTTGGAGATAAATGTGCAATAAACTTTATGACAGACAGACAGACAGACAAATACCTTCATGCAAATTTGTACAACCACAGAGACATTTGCCCCTTTTCAATTCAGACAATTAATTTAAAAAGTCTTTAACAAAAACTTTGCACAATATAAGATCAAATGCACAGTGTATACAAACATGAGTGACAGGGGACAACCATAGCCGCCATAGCACATCTTCAGACTGGTTGCTGCACCAGCCACTGGTCCACTTCCAAATATAGTCAAACACTCCTGAATAAAATAACACAAAATAAAGGGAACGGTGGTGTAGAGATTTAGGTGTCTACTGCTCATCCCGGAGGTTGTGGGTTCAAGCTCCACTAAGATCACGACCATACCTCCTCATATGACACCAGTACTGGTTTTTTCAGGAAACAGACTCGAGAGTGACTCGGTAAGCTCAAAGCTTTCTTCACAATCAAGCTAAAATAAATTTGTATAAACCGAAAAAACACATTCAATTACACAACTTTACCCTAATCTTTCATTACGCTATATATGACAATAACGCTGACTTGTTCAATTTTCAATATGTTAACATATTTCATTACTTTGACCACTTTACAATTTTACAAACTTTAAATTTTGTTGTTTTCTTTTCAATTTAAAATATCTTATTTCCTTGTAAACACACTGTTTATGTATAGCAGACTTGAAAGCAAAATATCTATACAGTGGAACCTCCAAAAACCGCACACCCACTACACCTGAAAAAAAGTTGTTCGGAAGTTTCTGGAATTTGGAAGTCAGGAGTGATTTGGACCTGTTTTGGGGCATAGAGTTAAAGATTGTCCTAAAAAGACTATTTTAAAAATGTATATGTATGAAGGATAAGAAATGGTTACAAGCAACTTTAACAGGACTGGTGTTATAATTACAAACTACATGTACCTACCAGTAAGACAGTAAGGTTGATTTTAAATGTGATTTGTTCTTCTTTGATAGTATATTCTTGGAATATTCCCTCTTGTATAAAAGCATTTGCCTGAATACACTTGGCATCTTCAACAGTAACTTTCAATCCCATAGCACTGGCAAATACTGTGGCCGACTGTAATTAAAAAGCACTTAGTTACCATGGTTACTGAACAGCTGAAGGGAATGACTTGTACTTCACCAGCTGTCATTCAAAAAAGGTCAATAAATACAACCTAACTATGATGGTCAAGCTCAGATAATTGGTCACCGCGTTCCTCCACCAACACCATCTTTGGCAAAACTGACTGAAATTGCATCAGGTAATCTTCCTCTTTTCGGCTTCAAAATTCTACTTTTAGGCAGAAGGAGACATGCCGGGTCTCATCCAAAACTAGCTAAAAATTTAGCTTTATGGACGACCTTGAAAAACTCTTTCAAAAAAACCTAACTATGCTAACAGAATGATCAAGTGGAGACACTGGATAGCTGATATCATCTTACCTATTTCAAAACCCTAATTTTTGCCTTCTGCAGCTTCATAAAAAATTAAAAACAAGATAATAAGCAGTAAGGAAACAATCTATAATCATGATGTCTAGTCTCTTAGAACTGTTAGGACTATTTTTCTCCAAAAGATCGCGTTGGAAACTACTAGACTGTTTTAAGTTAAAAATAATTAAGTGACATCTTGAGCAAATTCCGAGATATTTTTGTTTTGGGTCCCTGGTTTGAATTCCGGCTGGGGCACTGGAAATTTCAGAAACACTTTCCAGAGATGAACTGGTTAGAAACCTAGAGGTAGTCTCACGTATATCATAGTCTCAATAATTTGACTCCAAACGCAGACCCATTTTACATACAGACATTTTATAGATATCTGCGCTTTTCGGAGGCTGGATAGCGCCTAGCAAAGAATATAACTACATAAATTATTTGAGTCGAAAATATAATAAAAAATTTGGGAAAATAACGAAAATTGGTGCTATACACCGGCACGTAGAAAAGAACCATGGAGTCTATTTGTAAAAGAGCTATGGTCTGGTACCCGGATTCCCCTGTATCTGTCTCTCTACAGGTCGCACCGTGTATATCTTGAAATTATAAGGATGGTGGACCATATATGGAACATAAGCACATCTACCTGTCTAACAAAACAAAAAAAACGTCATTTACCTCTTTGAAATGGATGGCTTTTAGAATGTTTGAAACGCTTCTTGCATTATCAATTTTCGCTACAAGAATATTTTGTTCGTCATCTGCTGCTGTCTGTGTTGACAACGCCATGGGCATTTTGTAACTTTTGATTTTTATATTGTCTTTTTCAATTTCGCGGACTTTTCAAACGGTGCGTTTTCTTGCAGTTCGTGACTGTTACCATTAGGTTTATAGTACGGCAATTTATTTTCTTCCCCGTACCGTTAGTCTCACTATTTCCACTCCGAAAGCAAACCGATTTTACGGTTTAGTATTTTAGACTTGTTTGCCTTTTCAAGTTAAAAGTCCAATAATACTAAGACCAATTCAAATTCTCTTTTAAATCTGAAATTGTAACAGGCGTCTTCTCATAAGGGAAAATATGACATACTGCATCAAATCAAGGTCTTTTATTTGAAAGACCTTGATCAGATGTGACCATACTGTGTTGAAAACTTGAGTTTAACAAAAGAATTTAAATTATAGTTTTCCTTTTCAAAAACGAATGTAGATTTTCCAGTTTTCAAACACCTTTGTAATTTTTCAGAAGTCTCCCAGAAAGAGGCTATAAATAGGTTGTACATGAATAAGCATGCCTAATTTTAATTATAGTTGAAAGAACTTTACTTCCAATGAAGTTCAATGTATATCTCTGACTATGGACAACGTAGGACAATAAGGCAACAAGTAGGAAACAAGGACCTACCTAGGTCCGATTTAAGGAAATACAAATTCACTGCTTTTTTCAGCAGTATTTCAAACAGGGAAATACTCCACGGCTATTGTGAAGTTTTAGAAGCCAGTTTCAAACTGTACTTCCCTGTTGCAATTTCAGATTTAAAAGAAAATTCAATTTGGTGTAAGTAATGGACCTTTAAAAATGTCAGATATATGAAAGGGGTCACACTGCAACCCCTAATTAGACTACCGTAAGGCTGATATCGCATTCGTTTTGACAGAAAAAAATCACATCTATATGTGTGTGGTTGGTAAGCGCAAAAAAACAACACGCGATGAGAAACAGACTCATTTACGTCACCAATATGCCGTGATATTTATTTATAACTTGTCATACTTACCATGTTAACTATAAAAAAGTATATCAAGATAAAAATTGGGGACAGAGACGTTGTCCAGTGGTAACGTGCTGGACTAGTAACCCAAGGGTCGCCTGTTCGATCCCCCACCCCACTACAAGCAATTACGAATGTTATTTTGAATGAGTCCTAAATTTGAGGTTCCATATATAGATGCTATATGTAAAAGAAAAAAGGAATGTCACAGGAACGTACGTGACTCTCATCTATCCGTTCTACAGCGTTAATTTTGGTGAAGATTTGATCACAAATAACGACGAGGTTGAAGACATTTTTACGTGCCCGAGCCCTGATGAAGTCGGGGCTAGGGGCGGGTTGAAGGAGAGGCTTCGGCCATGTTAACAGCCCTTCTTAGGGCCCGCCGACTCCTGTTAACACACATGGCACCAGATGTCGCGTGAAGTTGAATAGAAACTCACCAGGGTCACTGGCGATTACCAGACTACATCTGTTTTGGAGCGTGAACAAATCAAAAATGTATACATGTATAGTGTATCGTTTTGGGCTAATAAAGCATGTAGCAGCATGAAGGTGAGTCATGGCCATCAAAGTAGGTTCGTTTGTGAATAGGCACTTCACAGTATCAAAGGCCTGTATCTACATGATAGTATGCATAAAAGTTATGACGCAGTCAGATATGTAAATAAGGGTCAATCATTATGTGAATTAACCTTTTGCCTCAAAACTAAACATTAGTATAACAAGGCGTGACGGAAGATACGCCGTGGACTCGGTCGTACCGACTATAGCCTCATTAGTGGATGGTGGACCTAATAAGCACAATTACAGGGGGTCGGACGTAAACGATGTATCTCGGGGCTTTAAGCGAGAATTTGATGTAGTTCTGGTCAAAATGGCGGAAATTTAATGTTTATTTTGGGAGACGGATAAGAAAATTGGTAAGGAAATTTTTATTTTTAGTTTGATCGAACTGTTATCATGCCCTTTGTATGGCCACATGTAATATATGAAATCGTCACACCCGTTTTGGATTGTGGACCTAAAAATAAAAAAGTTATTGAAGGGATAAATTGGTCGGTTACCGTAGTGTTTATGTTTGGATTTTCCGCCGTTTTCTCCCACGTTTGGACGATTCAGACCGCTTTACTCGAGCTTATGTGAATGCATTTCGTATAGACATGATGCGATCCATTGTTATTTATTGTGTGCACGTTTCCAAGACGAACTATCGCCGATTTTTTAAACTTTAAACCGATTTCGATGTATCTCGGGTCGTTTTAAGACGATCTGATGTATCACCGGGTTCCAAAAGCAACTATAAACGGTAAACCAACGGACAGCATGGATGATGTACCATGTGTAAATTGCGAACCAGTGCGGCTGCTGCCCGCACTAGTGTTTCGTCGACCATGGAATTAAATAACACAAAATCAAATGGTATTAAACTGAATCAACAAACATTTGCTGTCAACATGTAATGCTGAATGTAAAAGGCAAAATTAATAGATCTATATGTAGCTAATCTTTGTATCTATTCGTGCATTTTAAACAGAAATCCCTTAGTTACAGGCATTGTGGCGCTGAATTTAGAGTTGAATGTTGTATGATTCAAAATTCTTTTGACACAATTAACACATGTTTACCTTTTACAGTTCTCTTTAGAACCCGGTGATACATCAAATCGTTTAAAACGACCCCAGATACATCGAAATCGGTTTTTTGTTAAAAAAAAAAACGGCGTGTTCGTCTTGAAAGAAACGTGCACACATAAATAACAATGGATCGCTCATGTTTATACGAAATGCATCCGAATAAGCCCGAGTAAAACGGTCTGAACCGTCCAAACGTGGAAGAAAACGGCGGAAAATCCAACCACACTACCGACCATTTCCCTTCAATCTTTTTTCGTTTTGGTTCACCATCCAAAACGGGTAGGTGTCACGCTGTGGGTCATATATTAATGTGGCATGACGAAAGGGCATGATAACAGTTCGATCAAACTAAAATAAAATTTCCTTACCAATTTTCTTATCCGTCTCCCAAAATAAACATTAAATTTCCGCCATTTTGACCAGAACTACATCAAATTTCGCTTAAACCCCGAGACACGTTACGTCCACCCTAAAACAAGCCAGGGACTCGGCAGGAGTCCCCTATTAAAGCAATAATCATGACTGTTCAAAATTACCAAAACAATTATGGTCAAGAAATGTTCTTAAAACATGAAAAATGCTTAGAAAATTAAAAGAAAATGTTATTCGATTTCTTTAATTAGTGGATACAAACAAAAATGGACCATACAAAATTGCTCCAAAATCATTTTAGGACTGGACCAGTCAAAAGGATTTTGTTACTTTTCAACTATGTTCAATAGGAATAAAACTGTTCTATACATTTATGTTATTTAGCAATAACTTTCACAATAATTGTATTTTAGTGATACTAAACCATTGGTGAATGTATTATTAATTGATTTGTGATGGTCAAATTGAAGGGTATTATCACTTTATGTTTTCATATGTGGTGGACCTTTATAAAAACAAAGAAACCGATTTATTTGTGATAGATAAAACTATGATAAAAGTAGTTCGTCATGGCCATTTACGGATTGTCGTATCTTCAAACATTTGAAAGAACTATCTATTGTAACGGACAATGTATGTGATATCATAATACGTGCAGTACGTGCACTCTTCTATTGCGTCACTATACAATTATTCCAAAACGCACTGTAAATTCACAGCAACAAACTATTGCAACAAAAAGTTTATATCATACTTTTTTTAACTGCAGCAGAAGGGAAACTTCCCTTCTTCGTATGCTACTATATACATGTATTTTCTACAGCTATTCTATTACAACATATAGACTACATTGTAAATTTTATATTCAAATATACGTGATAACAGAGTAAAAATAGTCTATTTTTCTACTGTCGTCTAAATCGACACATTCGTCACTAAATGCGTGTATTTGTTTGAAATTCGCAGAACTGCATTTTACAGAGTTTGTTCTTTTATTTTGAAAAGAAAACAATTTTAACAGAACTGTACTGTCATGTTTCTTCTTCAAATTTGATACTGGAATCAATACACTTAAATAATTTCAACTTTATTGTAGATCTATCTATCAAATTCTTTTTTTTCCTTTTCACTGCATGTCTTGATAATTACTTATTCATTTTCGCATTTGTTGTTTGTCTCTTAGAAGCCTGGAACATTTATTTTTAACGGCCGGAAGTTGAAAATTACACGTAAGCCACTTCCGACGGTTGGTTTGATACTATCTAGGTACTCTTTTCCTCGGGAAACAAAGGTTCGGTGCGTCGCGGCTCTGACATAGTATGTTTTGTTTCAACAAATTTACTGTCCTTGTAAATACGCATTTTCCTTTTGATTTCTAGATTTTTTATTTCCTCCTCGAGGCTCTGATATGTGTTTGTTCCATATTTTGGTGCGTGCGTCTTGTCGTCTGCTGCAGAATCTTTCTCGAAAGACATAGACGAAAGGCATTTGTCACCAGACGATAAGTCTTCGGGATTACCTTCAGGATATGACGACAGAGTCTCAGGCAATATTTGATCAGATCCTGTCGCCGTCATGGAAACTTCGGCTGAAAATCTATCACCGTGAATATCCGGAGAACTTACAGTGTCAAATGACCATCCCTCCGACAATACAGAACCGTCTCCAGCAGACTGTAAAGAAATGTCACCTTCCAGAAAGCTTGAGTGGTCTACTCTTCTACTGTCATTAAAAGAGTCTATACAATTGTCAAAGTTATTCGTAAATTCCAAGGCAAGTGCTGCAACCATTCTGGATGTTCTGGCTAATTCTCCTGATACCTGGTGAGCTAACTGGGCCTCAACCGCAGCGCGATTTGCAAATTCGGTGGCATATCTGGATCGAATGTCAGCTTCTCTTGCCTTTAACCTCGCGTTAACCACCAAACTAGAAAGTTCTTTCATGTAGGAGTAGATTTTCTCATCATATACATGTGTGGATTCTTCATTATGTGTTTGCAGCTCATTGTCGTTATTCGCTTCTTTTGTATCCGCCATTTTGAACAAAGCAACGTTACGTTAATGACGTCATTACAACACGTCCGTTATGTCTCCCGCGGTCTTTCGCGCGCGCGTTTACTTGACGAATATATAGCATTTATGGTAAATTGAGCCATTCTTCTGCTAGAGGTGACCCTTCAACAAGTTTGCTGACGGCGAATTTTGACACTCAGAATTATACAGACTTAAAATGCTGGAATTTCAGACAGGAAAACTAACCATGAGACTTACGTTTGCATCTTTCAATTTAAGACTAGAACTAGAATAAATAGTATCACGCGAATCAACTTTCATTTGACCGCCTTGATAGTCTCGAGCTATAATATACACTTTGTGTGCGAAAGGTCGAGTGTTCGAATCCCAGGCGCTTCATACATTAAACACTTGAAAAATGTCGCTGAGAGTTCCCTTTTTTGGATATCATCGAAAAGATACTGTAAAGGAGATGACGAGCCCGATTCTTAGGAAAAGGTAAGCACATGTGCATGGATAACGTTTTTAAAAAGTTTGTGTTACATTATTAATTATTATGTTTCTTTAGATCATCTGAATCTATCTAGCTCCTCCTAATGTGTATTCGATAAAATGTTAAAGTCCTTTACTTCTTTAGTAATATTCGTGTCTGCGGTTCATGCGATATTCAATGATTGGGTTGATTTCTATGTAAACGCTTTTTCAAATATGTTGAGTTATATTAACCACTGAGTTATCAGTATCCCTTTAATCCAGGGATCGCAGGTTCGATCCCCCGCTCCACCACCGACATAACTAATGGTCTTTCGGAAAAGACCTAAAACTGATGTCCGATGTATCGATGCCGTGCACCGGGCATGTTGAAGAACCATGGGTGTCTCTGGAACGGGACCTGTATCTTGCACTAAGATAAAATTAACTCTTCTGCTGGTCATACGGATTATTCATTATCCATTATACATACCTGTTAACCTCAACACGTGTTAATTCATTGTTAATATTTCTTTTAATCTTTGTTACAATGAAAGCGGTTAGACAAATAGCCTGTATAAAAAGCGTTATCAAAATTAAGCCTCTTTCCATTATAGACAATGTTGATCGACAGGATATTACGTCCTAAAAGGAAATTCTTTTTGTGCACAAACAATAACTTTGACAATTTGAAAATTTCTCAAGTGGTTCTCAATGAGACAAGCGACAACTATTGTGTAAACCATTAATCTGGGAAAAACTTCCTGTAATGTTAATTTCAATGTTTCTTAAGCATATAGCCTAAAGTAAGTATATGAATACAAACAAGAGCCCCCAAATGGGCCAGTATCACTCTACTGGACGAACTGAATTGTTCTGAGTAAGTTTTGTGAAAATCTTTTGGTATGTTATCTAAGAAAAGGCAACAGAGGTCACTGTGTTAAACCAATTATAGTATGAAGTTTGAAGACTGTTGGTGCTATAAATCTCAAAATATTGAGCTAAAATAATGTTCAATGTCCTAGTCAGCGTTATCTTGATCTTTAACCCACTGACCCTTAAAGTATATAGGGATGATCTACAGGTTGCATGCAACCTTCTCAGCAAGTTTCATGAAAGTCAAATGGGAAATTGTGACCTGTAAAGTGTTATTGGAGGTCACCATGACCTTGACATTCAATCCACTGACCCCAAAAACTGCACGGATCGGCTACTCAGTAAGACCAATTATCCTATGAAGTTTGAAGACTGTGGGTGCTATAGATCATAAGATATTGAGCGGAAACGATTTTCACAGTTCGGGTCACTGTGACCTTGACCTTGAACCTACTGACCCCAAATACAGTACCGCTCGTCTACCCGGTCAGATCAATTATCCTATGAAGTTTTAAGACTGTCGGTGCTATACATGTCAACATATTGAGCGGAAAGGATTTTTCTAAGTTCGGGTCACTGTGACCTTAACCTTCGATATATTGACCCAAAAAACAATGTGGATCATCTACAAGTTGCAGACAACCTTTTGAGGAAGTTTGATGAAAGTCAAATGAAAATTGCGACCTGTAGAGTGTTATGAAAGAAACTGACTTTACAGTCAGACGGACGACGGACAAACCACCATGGTAAATGCTCTGGTGGAGCTAAAATCACAGCTTAAAACCTGCAAACCTTCCTGTCAGATTAATTAAATGCCAGTTTCAATTATTACGTCATTGTTGATCAACACATCCACGTGTTTTTGTTTACTTTTTAACCGACTAATCGGAAATCAATACAGCCATGCATTAACCAATCAGCTCATTCCATTCTGTCACACCTCCGAGCTATATGACCTTGACAAGTTTTCACGGAAGCTTGAGCTTGTACATTGAATTAAAACTTGGATAAACGGATGTTTAAATTAAAATCATTTTGTGAAAACTATTTTCAGTTTCACTTAACGCGGCCAAGCGTGACAAAGGTTTATTAATGTGGACTAACGATCGTTCGGTGTGCTGGTATGTATAATTAATCGTATCATACACAATATATAATGAATTAGGCAGGAATGCTGGCAACCTACCAGTAAATATATAGCAATATTGTGAACATCGAAGCTTACATAATTTTTATTTCGTAACGTCGGTGAAAATACAGGGGCAGGTATGTTTTTGTCTATACTGTATACATGTATGTGTAGATCGAAATGCTGATATTGTATATCTAGTAAAAATAATAGTGACGTACGTCTTGAGCAAATTAGATATTTTTGTTTTGGGTCAGAATCTCGCTGGAGAGATTTTGCATATACAAAAATAACACAATAACTTGACACGCGTACAATTAGTTGGACTAATTGTACATGCATATCACATTCGAAATTTACGGCATGTAAAAGTGTGTCTCCTCATAAGTCAACCAGGGGAGATCCCAGTTGGCACAAGCAGAGGAATTGAATGAGCCATTGATTTAAGGGATGCCTGTGGTGACAGGCACTAAAGGCCAGGGAGCAACCCCTACATATATAGTTTTCCATATAGCCAGAGCATTCCTTTATTTATCTGTCGTGACGTGTTTTTTTTCGGTAAAGAGATCTTAATTTTAATTAGACCTACTTCTTTTCTCAAATTCTCACAATGTTACTTAATATTTACTAAAGGGATCGTAACATATTTGACTAATTTATCGATTTTATCGATTACATAACAATAGAATACAATGTTGATAGATCACTGACTGACGGATTAATGCCAAAAAATAAGTAGCCTATGCATGTACATGTACTGTGAAATGGTTAGGATATACATGTATCTCTCTTTCTTCAAGGTTGATTCTATCTGCGTGAAGTGAGTCTTGAGAGTGATTAATCTAAGTTGTAAGACCTTGATAAATAAATTAGTACAAATCAAATGTAACTGATAAATGAAAGAAGGATAAGGAGCAGAAGTGAACCCGTCTAAATAAGAGAATGAACACGTGACCACAAATCAAACGGCAACGTCAGGTTTTTTTTAAAGTTTTTTAATGTTGCCTGACATTCGGCCAAAACAGAAGAAACTGTATCCGGTGTAAAAGGCCAAGTGTCTGACAGTCGGTCAGCTTGCCTGATCGGCCAAAATGATGCCTGACATGTCAGGCAGAGTAGACTTCAACGTTATTGATTTATTTTCGAGAATACGGTTAATTGACTGCTGGTAAGTAACACAATGCATGATGTCACGTTATCGAGTCACCTGAGAGAGATACAGCTGCTGTGGTGCCGGTCGGTCGACGGGCGTGGATCATGACTTAGGCCGAGCTTGGCGGATTGACCTCAAGACATGCAGCTCCCGACCTTCAGTTTATGTGTTTCTGGAAAATCAATCATGTCATGTTATAATTATGACGATACATTTTCCCATTATGCGCCGTTCTACGAGTTGATTGCATGCGCCGTTCTACAACAATGCAAAGATATTGCAGCATTTAATATATATCAGTGCAATAGTATGTATATCATACAATACATGCTTTCTGTAAATGATTAAAATTCCCCATGCACATTGTCTATGTTGTACAGTTCATCGTCACATGTGAACTCAACAAGAACGTTGCAACTTTTTACATTCATGATAGCAATCAGTTAATGTGTTATAATTTTTTATGTATAGATCTATTAAAGTACCCGGGTACGCAAGTAAGTATAATGCGGGGAAAGTAGAATAATATTTTGTCAGCTGACTTCATGGTTATATAAAAATAGATAATTTTTAACAAAGCCAAAAAAGACAATATCCTCACTATGACACATTTTTGAAAGAGTATAAACTAAATTTAATAACAGTACTTGTTATGTTTTACAGAGTGACGTCCCCTTTTCCCGCCAAAAGTCAAGGAAGTCTACCCGCAATAAAAATTAAGTTTCATGGCGTTAAGATGTGCTTGGCACAAATGCCTACATGGAAAGACAGGACAGTTACACACGAAAAGACTGTGCTTGTACTTAAAACATTTTAAATCTACCGCAGCAGTCGATATCCAAACTGTAGGCGAAAAAACAAGGACGTCAAACGAAACCGAAAGAACCACACGAGACGATGGACATCCGGCAATTGACCTAACATTCAATAACCCACAGGAAGCGTACAGGAGCAAAACGACAGGAGAGTTGTTGAGAGCTTACTTTGTTTTTCAGCTATGCTCAATAACATTTATTGTCCATCACAACAGAAAGGTAAGTACAACTGTTTAACTAGTCCATTATAAAGCACTGAGAGGTGTGAGACAGTATAACAAGATAGACCAAAGTCGTAGCTAGGTCTATAGCCTGGTCACCAGGCCCTGAAATATCCTTTTTACTAATTAATATTTCACTGTTTTGTTCTAGAGCCAGTCTACTTGATAAAAACTGCCCCAGTGTACAAAGCAACATCATAATTATAAAGTAGACTAGAAATAGTGTATGAAAAATAGTATATTGTAAAACATAAATTTTGTCAGACTAGTAACTAGTCTAGTAGGTCTATCTAACACTTATTCCACTAAGCATTGTTGACTAAGCTGTCATTTATAAACTTAACACTTATTCCTCTTAGCTGTTGTTTATAAATTCAACACTTATTGTCCTTGATTGTACCACCCTGACAGTACATGTTTAAAGCGACACTTATTCTTATAAATTTCTATTTGGCTGTATAAGCTTTACTTAAGACTTTTTATTTCACAATACATTTGTACACTATTAACAGCAATTAACTTTGCATTTAACCATAGTGTAAAAACTTTGTTCTTATTCATTTTAGTTAATGAAATGGAGTCAGTCACTCCTTGGTACAAAGCTCTTTCACAAGTTGATGAAAGCAACGTTCTATGGTCAGTTTGTGGCCGGAGAAGACCGCATTGCCATACGCCCCCTTGTGAACCGAAACAAACAGTTTGGTGTGAAGTCAATACTTGACTACAGCGCTGAGGAAGATGTGAGCAGTGAGAAAGCTAAAGAAGCTGAAATGAAGTATGCACATGTATATAGATCTCACTATTTCCCCATAGATCTCACTATGTACATGCAGATCTCACAATACACATGTAGATCTCACTATTACCATATACATGTACATCTGACTATATACATGCAGATACATGTAGAACTCTCTATGTCCATGTAGAGCAATGCTATACATGATGTAGATCTCAATCTCACTTTAAATATACATGTAGATCTCATGCAAGGTATACTGATGAATTAGGGAATTGAACATCAATGTACCAGGACTGGTATGTTTTGAAGTCCTGAATTTCTGTTTGTACTGAACTGAAATATAATGTCTGATGAAGACATGACTTTGTGCACAATATGACAAATAAAGGTAGAAAGCCATGACACTTGCCTCCACATGGAGACACATGTTCAGAAACTTTAACAGTTTAATATTATCCAGGCATGATTTGACATGTGCTAGGGACATGTGTGTAGCCAGCTATGGATATAATCACGCCTTCTGTCATTTCACATACTTTAAATCACATTGTATTTGTGAGACCAAAAAATGGTGATTTTTTTTTGTGTGCAATTGACAAGACAAGTGATTCTGTTGGTTCACATTGCTGTTACAATATTAATCAAATTTCTGAAGAACTTTGAATTTAAGCAAAATGAAGAATTTGCGAAGGAGTGCTCTCGTGAAAATGAAGTTCTTGCGAATATTTCCTGATTTACAGTATAGGTGTAAATTGGATGTTAACTCTCATGTTCTGTGCATTCATTTGTTTGGAAAGTGCAAATGCGTGCAAAATTAAAATGTTTATTTTACAGCATTGAATTTTATTACTTATTTTACCTTGGGGTTTCAAATTGCACATATCATATCACACAAAATTTTGCCTCTTTTCAGATCGTGTGTGCCTGAGAATATGACAGATATATCTAAAGGTATATAAGTTAAATAAGATAAGATCTATTCTTAATAAAAGAAGATAAGATAATATTTGTTAAGAGTGGGCAAGACATTTACAAGAAACATAAGCTCTCATGAGCTTTTACAACTGACTATGAGGTAATCACAGTTCACAGTTTTATAACCTTCACGACTATTACAGGCAGTTGGCACATGTACTTTTTGTACTTTGATAGGCCTATTACATAATAAACTAATAAGGTAATAGCCATAATTAAGTACAAAAAGAGTTTGTGTCAGTTACCTAGGGTTACAATGGAACAGAGATTGTGCGTCATTTAATAGCAGCATTAATATCAAGAGTTTAAAATATTACTGTTTAATCTTGACACCGTTACGCGGGCAGGGTGCACAGTGCACTATTCATCTTTTATAGAAACACCTGTGTACAAAGACCATCAACAAACAAAGGCCACATTAAACCTTTGTAGGTTCCCAACAGTGGTCTTTGTTCACATATTTGACTGTACCCTGTTGTTTACATTGCCTGGTTGTTTAAAAAAGGTTTGACTGTATCTGCATGTATGTGAAATGCTAATTGTAGAACCAAGTCGTCAGAGATACCAGGCCCATCTAGAGTTCGGGGACCGACGGGACAAGGTTGTGTCCAGCAGGACATATTTCTATGAAGGGGAAGAACAGTGCGATAAAAACATGAGAATTTTCCTGGAATCTATTGATGGAGTGGCAGGTACATTTTGAAAAATAAAGTATTAATTTATTATTCTGATGTGCAAAGACATCTAACTTTCACCAGATATTGTTATAGCCAGATATTTACGATTTTGCATTACTTAGACTCCACTTACCATTTTGTGATACTTAGACTATGTAGACTATGATCGGGTCTACATATCAATGCAGACTGATCATGATCTACACTGTCTGCTTTCCAATTGATAAATATTTATTGAGTACAATAAAGTTCCGCTATGAAGAACTGCAAATATTAAACATTTCGGAACCAAATCGCCCATTTTGTAATGAAAAGGTTTAGATAAAAAGACCATTTTGATATTAATACCACTTTATGCTGATAGTAAGGCTGGTCTAATTACAGGAACTTTAACTGGTTCTCTGCAGATTTATAATCAAAGATTAAGAACGGTCAGGGTTAATTTACAATATCTTATATTTAGATATATTATTTCAGATGCTACCAATAAGACAGGGTTCTGTGCTATAAAGATGACCGCGCTGGGTAGACCACAGTTACTGGTGAGTATTTCCTCATGTCATTTACTGTTTATAGTTTCATAGTTATCATGAAGTTTTGAAATGCTTCACATTTAAATGCTATCCTATAATAAAATAATATCAAGATAGCATTGGTATTGAGCTTAAGGTATTGGGCATTCAACCCATAAGTTTTGGATTCAAGTCCATCAGGGTGTCAGAATTTCACTTAAGGTCAACCCTGCCCTTGCAACCACCTGTGTTAAGCAACAACCTGACATATGCAACCACTTTATATTCCTCCCTTGTAATTTATGATTATAGCAATTTATCTTGAGTTAAGAGACCCAAATTTCAGCTTCTCCTGTGTGGTCGCTTCAGACAGGTTTTACTGTACTTGTAAGACACCTGGATATAAATAAACAGTACAAATTCAGCACTGACAAAATCAATATGTTTCCATTGAAACACATGATACATAATTATGCATAGCTCCTCTTTGATTCTTGCAGTACCCTCGTAGCTTTGATTTAGTTTTAAAGAACTAAAGTTGAAAGTAAAAGTGTGAAATTGCTTGCATATTAAGTGTCTAAACTACAATAGAACAGTCATACATTTTAAGTACATGTACTTAATATTATGAAGACAACTAAAGATTGTCTTCAATTGTTTGTAAAGGAAGGAATTAATCAATTAACTTGGTGTCTCACTTGATATTTGATTGAATTATTTATAAATCCTACAAAAGTAGTTTATTTATTGTACTTCTAAGCTGAACTCCTACACTGCGAAGATCTTACTGTTGAAATATGTATGAAACTATTGTAGCTTAAAGTCCCAGGATCACTTTGAATTTACTGATATAGAAAAAAACTAATTATTGATAGTATAATGATAGAACCATGTTCCATGCACTCTAAAACGACGTTGGCATAATGCCTGTCTTTCGTATTCAATTTGTTTGTTGAAGTCAAAGAGTTGTCAGAAAGCCTTTCTTCTTTTTTGCAATATCATTGAAATAAATACTGCACTATGTTTTTGATATGTACTGCACTTATCGATTTAAAAAGCAGTGTTAGGAATGTTTTTTGTACAAATAAAGGTCATTATCTGTCAGTAAGACATGTTTCATGATCAAATGAGAGCTACTTGTAACCAAAAGCGATGCCCATTGCTTTATCCAAACACACTCCGCCCACGTTTTCATGTGGAGAATATCATAGATAATGTTAAAGAACACAGAGTCTGAAAATTTGGAATAGGATTCTTTTGTGATTAGATGTTTTATGAGATTTTTAGCTCACCTGAGCTGGCTCAGGGTGAGCTATTAGGATCGATGATTGTCGTCCGTCGTCCGTCCACATTTAGTTCGTTAACACTCTAGTGGTCACATTTTTGCCTCAATTGTCACGAAACTTGGTCAGGATGTTTGTCCCAGTAATTACTCGGACGAGTTCGAATATGGGTCATCTCGGATGAAAAACTAGGTCACATGACCCAAAAATAGAAAAATCTTGTTAACACTCTAGATGCTACTGTTTCAGTCCAAATATCCTGGCAATTTGTCAGAAAGGTTGTTTGGTTGATTTCTAGCTCAAGTTTTAATATGGGTCACCTGGGGTCAAAAACTAGGTCACACAGCCCAAATATGGAAAAACCTTGTTAACACTCTAGAGGTACCATTTTCAGCCCAAATATCCTGGAAATTTGTCAGAAAGGTTGTTTCTATGATTTCTAGCTCAAGTTCGAATATGGGTCATCTGGGGTCAAAAACTAGGTCACACAGCCCAAATATTGAAAAACCTTGTTAACACTCTAGAGGTAACATTTTCAGCCCAAATATCCTGGAAATATGTCAGAAAGGTTGTTTCGATGATTTCTAGCCCAAGTTTGAATATGGGTCATCTGGGGTCAAAAACTAGGTCACAGAGCCCAAATATAGAAAAACCTTGTTAACACTCTAGATGTTGCATTTTCAGCCCAGATATCCTTGATATTTGTCAGAAAGGTTGTTTTGAAGATTTCTAGCTCAAGTTCGAATATGGGTCATCTGGGGTCAAAAACTAGGTCACAGAGCCCTAATGTAGAAAAACCTTGTTAACACTCTAGAGGTACCATTTTCAGCCCAAATATTCTGGAAATTTGTCAGAAAGGTTGTTTCGATGATTTCTAGCTCAAGTTCGAATATGGGTCATCTTGGGTCAAAAACTAGGTCACAGAGCCCAAATGTGGAAAAACCTTGTTAACACTCTAGAGGTACCATTTTCAGCCCAAATATCCTGGAAATATGTCAGAAAGGTTGTTTTGATGATTTCTAGCTCAAGTTTCAGTATGGGTCATCTGGGGTCAAAAACTAGGTCACACAGCCCAAATATGGAAAAGCCTTGTTAATACTCTAGAGGTTACATTTTCAGCCCAAATATCTTTGAAATTTGTCAGAAAGGTTGTTTCGATGATTTCTAGCTCAAGTTCGAATATGGGTCATCTTGGGTCAAAAACTAGGTCACAGAGCCCAAATATGGAAAAACCTTGTTAACACTCTAGAGGTAACATTTTCAGCCCAAATATCCTGGAAATTTGTCAGAGAGGTTGTTTTGATGATTTCTAGCAACTTGTTAAAAGCAGTTGTACTCGGGTGAGTGATAAAGGGCCATCATGGCCCTCTTGTTCTTTTACGTACAGCTTCAGATGTCAGATGTGCTTGTCTCCGCTAGAAACTTTTTTGAAAAGCTGACGTGTGAGGAGGGAGATAACTTCTCACGAGGATTCCGGGAAGACGAGTTCTTGTTGAAGCTACACGAGATGGGGGTAAAAATTACGCGAGAGGAATGTAACAGATGGTTCTCGATACTGGACCGCAGTCAGGATGGGTATGCATGATTACTGTAAATCCTGAAATATTTGCGAGAACTTTTATTTTCATGTTTTTTCACGAGAGCACTCCTTTGTGAATTCATCATTTGGCCAATTCAGAGTTCTATTGAAATTATCATTATTAATTCAACAATGTGAACCAGCTTGTTTGTGAATTTGTGGTCTAGTGAATTAACCCAAAGATAAAAACATTTTGTCTCGCAAATTCAAAGTGATTTACAGTATCCACACTGCGTATCTGCAAAGACTTCAAGTTTATAGTGTTTGATTTAAGTCTTTAGTTTCCATACAGACAAAATTCAAGATATGATTGCAATAAGCATACACTGTTACATGCAAAAAATCACAAATGCATGTTAACAGTTTTCAGAAAATGTTTATAAGTAAACTTGATATAAATGTAGATTAAGGAAGTATTCCTTAAAGTCGCTACATGTATATTGTGGGCATTAAATAATTAGACAGACGACTTGTATCGTTGTATACTGCAGACGTTAAGTCGCTGCAAAGATCACTGATATCTATGTTTGTTTTTCAGACTGGTAGATATCATGGACTGGGACAATCTGCTGGATGTAAACATGACCCTGGACCAGCTGTTTGTCATCCCAGATCCACAGGTAATAGTCTACACTATTATATGTGTTGATAAATTTATTACAGTGTAGACACCAGGATTCTATACTATACAATGCAATTATCTAGCAATCCAAAGAAAAGAACGGCATAGATCACTAGGCCACTGCAGCAAACCAAAAAAAAAGATGGCTAATTTGCTCAAATAACTGATACTAAAGTGTCTGACTACTTCATACCACATGGGAACAAGGTTTATATATGATGCATGACAACACTCAATTATTTGAAGTTGTTCATAAAGTCCGAATAGAAAGAATAGTATGTAGGCTGATAAGTATATTGTTTTTATAAAATCAAAGAATATAAATATATTTCAAATAGGTATTTATCAACTTAATGACATAATTAAGACAAATACTTTAAAAATGTCCGTCAGTCAGATGGAAGACCAAACGGTTCATGATCAGTAACTTAAGAACGGTTTGGTCTAGGGTACACTTACTTAGATTACTGACGGGATGGTCATGACTTTTAGATGACCCCTATAGATTTTGAGGTTGGTATGTCAAAGGTCAAGGTCACAGTGACCTTAGACGACAAAATAATTTCTGATCAAAGACTAAAGAAAACTGGTTTCCAATCAACTTTCCAAGAACTGTTGGTCTTGAAACTTTTATATGCTGGTTGGTCATTACTGATAGATGACCCTTACTGATTTTGAGGTTGGTAGGTCATAGGCCAGTGTCACAGTGACCTTGGACAACAAAATCAGTGGAACTTCCGAACACTGACGGGACCTGCAGAAATGTTCGGTTTTTGGAAGTTTCCGGTATTTGGAAGTGTAGGGTCATTCGGACTGATAAAGGGAGAGATAATCAAAAATGTCTTCATTGTTTGAAAAGTCCGTTGGTTTTAATGCATAGAAGTGATTGTAACCCTTGTGTAGCATATTGCAGTACAAAATGGAATATACAGGACACTGTTCTTAAACAAAGTTCGAATTGCGACGTGATTGGGGAGAATAAGATACATTTGTACTTCAAGAATTTTTTTTGCTCAATATCATGTTAAATAAATTTCAAAATTAAACGCACACCTCAAGAGTTGGTTGTGGAACCACTTCAAACTCACAAATTATTCTAATTCTGTCCTGTAGGGACATTTAATTCTATGACGTTTCGGAGTTGTTTCGGGCATTTTTTTTCCAAAATGTCATATTTTTGTCAAATTAATTTTCTCCATTTTCACTCATTTAACACTAATCCGGCGATCCTTTCTTTATTCGATATCATTATCAAATAATTACAGTCTTATGTACCTTTGATTGACAGGTTGTGATTCTAACACGTGTCAAAATAAACGATAACCGTTAATTGGAACAATGCATCCTTTTGCGGAAACAATATTTATGACCCCAGTGTTTCTAGTGTCCGGTTTTTGGAAGACAATTTGTACTGGATAAGTTAAAATTTACGAAAATATCGTCCGATATTGAATTTGGAAGTTCGGTATTGGAAGCACGCTAACATAGAAGATAGAGGGTATTTGGGACTTAACAAATCGTCCGTTTTTCAGAAGTTCCGGTATTCAGAAGGTCCGGTTTTCGGAAGTTCCACTGTAGTTTCTGTCAAAAAGACAACCCTAGCTCCTCACTTATGACACCAGTACTGGTTTTTTTGAGGAAGCGGACTCGAGAGTGACTCGATAAGCTACAAGCTTTCTTCACAAGTGAGCGAAAATAAATAAACTAAACTAAACTAAACTAGGTATGCATGATATTTATGACCAGACAATTACCTTTATTTATGCAGATGCTACATAAATGTATTAGAATCAGCAATTTCTTGTGTTGCAGTTATTAGGGATGGTTGAGTTTTTTAGAGGGGAGGTGGGCAATTGTTTCTTACAAACATCTCTTGCTTTTATTGTAGACAGGAGAGTTGAAGCCGATGTTATCATGTCTTCCTGATGATACGGAAAAAGAAATGAAAAACATGCTGCATAGAGTCAACGAAATTACCAAGGTAATTTGTGATTTATAAATAAAGATAGGTTATCATTGCAGTAGGTAAGGTTTAGGTATAACAAATAAAATAATAAAAAGAAATGAAAATACTGATCTATCCCTCTTGATAATGATATATGTGTACATGTATGTGATACTTGAAAGCAAATCTGTCACAGGTTGACATTAAGACTTCCTCATTGTGGAATTTAGCATGACATTAATGGAATTTAGCATGACATAAAAGACTTCCTCATCCTAAAATTTAGCATTAATTTTGAATTTATCATGAAATTTGTGATAATCTATGGCTTGAGGTGCTTTATAATGAGCATTCCCGGGGTGATGTGCCTGGCGGAAAATTCACGACGAAGCCCGAGTGAATTACCCACACATACCGACGGAAATGCTCCATCAAAGCACTCCAAGACATAGATTATTCCGATTCTTAAAGCCGATTTTTTGAAAACTATCGTAACTACTACGGACCTTTTTCAGTTCGGAATGTGAAAAACAGCATAAATAGTAGCTGTTGGAATTCACTCCCTATTCGGGCACCATTCAAGATATCAAACTAACTATATTATACAACTTCTTTTAGTTTAATCATCTAATACTAAAATATAAAAAAGAAATACCTGAGTGACATTATGCAGAAGACGTCGATTCAGAACCTAACAAACAGCCAATCGATTTAAATGCTACCGTTAATTTGAACTGTACACGTTTTACGTGGAGTAATGCGTCAGTTTGATGCGTAACGTTTTCATTCATAGTTTTGTCTTCGGAATAAAACATGGTATGACTGTTATCCTGAATTTCTTGGCCTTTTTTAAGTAAAAAAGGTGAGGGTATTCTAAGGCTTCTTGACGCAATCAAAAATAATATTTGGTTCTTAAACAAATCTTTTCATCGACTGATGTTGTTACTGATATTATTTCCTTTTCTATATTTTTTTTTGCGGGAGTAAATTAGAAAAGCGGGGGCTCCCATGTCCAACCCCCTATTTTTCCAGTGCTTTTCATTCCTCAATCAACGAATGTTGATTAACACATAAACTTTTATTAACCTGTTTCAAACTGATATTGAATGGAAAGATGTGATAAGGTATATACCTTACTTAACTCTGTTATTGAATATCAGAAAACAGCTGATTATTATAAAAGGCAATTTCAATAACTTCGTTGTGTTACAGTATGCTGTGGAGCGTGATGTACGCGTTATGGTCGATGCAGAACAAACGTACTTCCAGCCAGCTATAAATAGACTTACGATGGAGATGATGAAAAAATTCAACAAGGAAAAAGCAATCATCTTCAATACATATCAGTGCTATCTGAAGGTATATACATGTATTTGGATATTGATAATTTATTTTTAAAAAACTTAAAAAGTTTACTAGTAGGAGTAATTATAGGTGGAGTTGTTGTAGGGCAATGGTAGAGTGTCCGCCTTGAGACTGGAGGGTCCAAGGTTCAATGGGTGTTGGTGTCTTGAAGCAAGGCACTTGATTCCCGATTGCCTCTCTCCCTCTTAAGGTTCATTCCAGCCAGGGTGAGACTCGAGAACAATATATTTGAAATCAGTAAGAATTTATTTCGCATTGAGAATAAATAAATTATTAAATTATTAGTTAGGGTAATTTATGCCCTAATTATGAGTCCCAACCATCTACTGCTCTGTTTTAAACTTCCAGATGATTTTTTTATAAATGATGATGATGACAACAATGATGCTGATGATAATGAAAATGATGATTTTAAGGATTAATTACAAAAATAATGTTACTGAAAGAAGTTAGACACATTAAGACACTGTTTATATAAAACGTATTGCATGTATATTTTATTTTCAGCATGGACCTCCAAAAATAGATTATGTTGATAGTAAAATTAATTCTTTGTAAATAAGAAAATTACCAAAATCATGTTGAGTATATACATTTCATAACATGATTTATATTATTACCTGTTGTTTAAACTTTTTTTTTCAGTCAGCACACAAATCTATTCGACTTGATTTAGACACAGCTGTCAGACACAATATATATTTTGGTGCAAAACTTGTGAGAGGGGCGTATATGGAACAGGTAATAGCTGCATAATTTATAGACACAAAAAGTTGTGTCAAGGATGAAAAAAATACAGTTCTTGAAGTTGTTTATCGATCACATAATAATATGAAACTTTGTGACGTACTTTATTCAATCTAACACCCACACTGAAACTATCCAAGAAAAGTAAGAATACTAAGGAAAAATTAACATCCGAATCCAAACCTAAAAGAGCAGCCACTCCACTAGAATTTCCTGAACCTATCTCACCACTTCAACCGACACCAGTTACATCACCAATACAAACGCATTCAGACTTTGACTTTGAGAAATCAATTGAAGAATCTTGGAGCAATGAAACTGTCTGTGAAGACGAATACGAGATGTACCATGAAAACAATGAACTGATCATCCTATCCTTCATAAAGAAACTGCCAACTTTTGCACATAAAGAAACATTGTCAGTAGCAGGGCTCGAACACATGATCCTCCATGAGAGTTACACTGGTTTCAAGTCAGCTACTCTAGCCACTTAACCTTTAAGGCTGAAGATATTTATATATATAGGAATTGAACCTTTCTGATTAATTAGTTTATACTAATTTATTTTAGCTTGATTGTGAAGAAAGCTTGTAGCTTATCGAGTCACTGAGCATGATTGAGTTTTTTTTATAAGTACCTACAATCTGTTCATGTATGTTAGATTACTGTGTTAATTTTGATGTCATTATTTTAGGGTCAGGACAAAAGTTTGCTTAATAATGCAAACAGTACCTATAATTTCTGATGAGTGAAAGGAGAATATTTGACCTATGGTCCTCGGACAATTAATTTACTAATAGATTGTTTGTCGGAGTTGCAGGCAAACTCTTTTGACACTGAAATGAAAATGTCAAAGTCAACATGAAAATGGTTTTCTATTTGTTTCTCATCCACTCAGGAGAGGGAACGTGCAGCCTCGATTGGTTACGAGGACCCAATCAATCCATCATTTGAAGCCACGACGGCGATGTATAACAAGTTGTTGCGTGAAGTAATGAGACAGATACAAATCCAAGAACGAGGCAAGATTGCGGTCATGGTCGCCAGTCATAATGAAGATACTGTGCGATACACTGTTGAAAAGTAAGCATTTTCTCACCTCTTATTAGGATCCACTGCAGATAACAACAGTTACTGTAAATAAATTAATTTTCGTGCCAATTAATGTCCGCTTTTTTGCCTTTGTCAGACTGATTCTCAGATATTGAAATTCACATTTTTAGGTAAAAAAAAAAAGAAAAATTATAAAGTAAGGATAAATTGTTCGCTTATTCTAACATTTGCAGAAAACCTGGCCTCTAAGTGAATATACTGAAAATACATTGCACACAAGCATTAGTTGGTTTGCAGTAATTTAAGCTTTTTAGTTTTCTTAATTAAAACTATAATATTATATTTACTGGCTTGATTTTCAAGTGGATAATGTTTTAGAACTTATGAATTACATTTACAAAATTTAAAGTATTGAAGTTTATTTAATGTTTTCGAGTGAATTATAGAGTTTTCTCAGTGAAATAAAAGTGATAATCCACAGTTTTGAAACAGTGGATTACCATTTTTATTTTTCACTGTTTTTGCAATTTCTACCCGGATTTACGCCAAAAAGTAACCGGCGTAATTAATGCTGGAAACCATGCGTTAAAATGCCGTCATTTGGCTATGTTTTTGATGACGCCGTTTCCCCCCCCCCCGTTATTTTATAGAAACAAACTCAATAAGTGAGTTTTAACCATAAAATAAACAGAAAATTTTTTGTTATCCGGTGTGATCTCGTTAATTATACCGGACCCCACCAAAGTTGTCATTTTCACTCCGTGCCGCCCCTCCCCCCCCCGCCCCCCCTGAAAATATCACTTTTGGTCCCCTCCCCGTGAATTATAACGTGATCTTACACCGAAACCAACAATTATCCTCTATATAACTGTACAAATTCACCAGTGCAAGATTCATATATTTAAAGTTAATCATCTTACCATGTTACAGAATGAAAGAGTTTGGTGTTAAGCCAGCAGACAGGGTGATCTGTTTTGGACAGTTGTTAGGGATGTGTGATCAAGTCAGCTTTCCGCTTGGTAAGGTTATAGATATCTAGAAATTTACAGAAATCAGTTGGTAGCAGACTGTGCATTTTTATTTTAGAGTCATGGTTGGTAGCAGGGTTTGAACCCATGACCCTCAATCAATGAGAGGTTTCAAGTCAGCGACTCTAATCACTGACCTGTAATAATGTAAAAATGGTTTGAGAAAATGCTGTATGAGTAGACATGTATATTTAGACATAGGAGGAACAACCATGCATTTAAATTGTACTAAAGATTTACTGTAAAAGGGTAAATTTGTGAGCAGACAGACCTATTTGTGAATTTATTTTTTGTGAAAGAATTTTCTAATAGTAATGTGAAATGAGTCTTTCACAAATTTTCTAAATATGCGAAGTGAGAAATTCATGAAAATACCGGTAAGTAAAATTTAATAATCCGGAAAATTATATTTACAGTAATTATTAACCTTGTATGAAACTCATTACTTGCAGGTCAGGCAGGTTACTCAGTGTACAAGTATGTACCGTATGGACCAGTGGACGAGGTGTTACCGTATTTATCTCGCAGAGCCATGGAGAACAAAGGCATTCTGAAAAAAGTGAAGAAAGAGAAGAAACTTCTGGGGCAGGAAATATGGGGTAGGATCAGAAGGGGACAGTTCCTTTATGATCCCCAGAAGAACATTCCAGATATTAAACCACTATAGACTAGTATACCCGTCATGAGATTGCACCGATAGTTAAATGCTCAAAGATCTGCCGTTAAGATGGGAAAAAGGAGAGCAAAACTATGCCAGAAAAACTTTTGTGAATTGTTAAGTTTGATATATACTTTGTAAATACGTTGAAAAACCCTGCTTGTATAAAAAATAATACATTTATATTTGGACGTCGCAGCCATTATTTATCCAGACTGTGTATCAGCTTATTTCCAGCAGGATTTATAATGCTTTCCCATCTTACTCAAAGAGCTCTCGTGACCTCATAACAAAGTTTTAAATAGTCTCACTCCATTAATTGTAGTAATGGTTGACCGGTATAAACCAATTACATTGACGGCTATTTGTCAGGAAGTTAGAATTTACGCTCGAATTTTGGTAATGTTACGGTAGTGAGTGATTTACAGTAAAACTCCACACATAACAAACTACATGTATTTGGAACCTTTTAAATATTTTGATATGTTCAGAGTTCGTTTTATCCATATTGCATTTTCTTATTTTAAGGGAAAAAAATCAGGGCTGGTAAATTTGTTCCTCATATCCGGAATTTCGCTATGTCTGAAGTCATTATAATGGAGTTTAGTGTATATATTTTTATTTAAACATACTGGAATGTCACAGGGTCATAGAAATTTGATATACCTCATTTCACGTTATATTTTCATATTGCAGAAAACTCATTAGTTATTGATCTGATCTGAAAGAACATTCAGCGAAACTATAATTTTTTTTTATACATGTACATTTTTATTTTATTCTAACTAATGGAATACTGTGTTATATCAGTGATATATAATGTGATATAAATATCATAATTTTGCTTTTGTTTTAATAGAGAGGTTAAATTAAAAAGAAAGTTTGTTTGTTTTGAGTGGATAATTATGGAATATATATCGACTCAAAGTGATACAATTTTCACTCGCTCATAATTTGCATTTAGATATATTCCGTATCCACTCAAAACAAACAAATATTGTCTATTTGTTAAGATGAACATTGTTCAAAGATTGCATTCATTGAGCTCACCAGTTCTGTACAAGGTCTGTGCTGCCATTTTGTCTTTCGTAGAACATAAGATTATGTTTTTAAAAAAAAGCCCCAAAAGAAAAGACATACAAAAGAATTGTAAGGTATTTGTTTTTATTTTCCGTGCATTTTTTATCTGTAAGTGATCACTAAGGTCATGGTGGTCCATTACAAACTGCTTTTATTATGAATATGACTTATTTTAAAGCCCCCTTAGCACTTTGGATCTAAACTTACTTTAAGCTCTACTATGTTAGTGGCAGAATTGTTGGTAATTTGTTGAACTTCAAAACACATTACAATAAGTATAGCACAGAATTTTTGTCAATGATATTTAAAACAAAAAAAAAAGAAATGCCGTCTGATAAAGCTTTTCTTGGAAGAAGCGACAAATATATGAAAAAATGTATTATTTTAGACCAAATAGAACAAAATTCTATCATTATTCTATCTGCGAAATTTATTTTCTAAACATGCTAACAGGACTTTAATGTTGAATCTCATTTTATCACTTTTATGTACATGTACCAAGATTGATTTACATCACATTTTGTTAAAGTAGCATTTTATCTTCGGATAAGATTGAAGGAATCTCAGTTATGTTGATTCATAAAATCTGTTCATGTTTTTTGTATGTGTTATTTATATTAAAATACTCTTCTTTTTTTTTTAGATGTTTTTGTTTCATTTTTATAAAGCATGTGGAACATGCATTTTTTTTTCACAATTTGATAGATATTTTTTTTATTCTATATTATGAAACAGAAATGATACCAAACTTTTCCAAAACTTTTGGAACAAACGTTGTGACCCCCAAACCCAGCTTTACAAGTTTGCAAAAGAAATGAGTTTGCAGATGAGAAATTTTATTTTAAATAACTAGTTATACGCCCGAAGGGGACGTATTATGTTATCGCCTCGGTGTCCGTCTGTCCGTTAGCAATTTCCCTTCCGCTCTGTAACTCTTGAACCCCTTGAAGGATTTCAAAGAAACCTGACACAAATGTTAACCAGACTGAGACGACGTGCAGAAGCAATGTTCCGGATGGCTGGATTCAAGGTCAAGGTCATACTTAGGGGTTAAAGGTCATATGATTTTGTTTCCCTTCCGCTCTGTAACTCTTGAACCCCATGAAGGATTTCGAAGAAACCTGACACAAATGTTAACCAGACTGAGATGACGTGCAGAAGCCATGTTCCGGATGGCTCGCTTTAAGGTCAAGGTCAAACTTAGGGGTTCAAAGGTCATATGACTTTTTTTCCCTTTCGCTCTGTAACTCTTGAACCCCGTGAAGGATTTCGGACTTTTTTCCCTTCCGCTCTGTAACTCTTGAACCCCGTGAAGGATTTTGAAGAAACCTGACACAATTGTTTACATTGAGAGGATGTGCAGAAGCCATGTTCTGGATGGCTCACTTCAAGGTCAAGGTCACACTTAGGGTTCAAGCGTCATATAACTGTGTGGATATTGCTCTGCATTTGCTCTTGATTACAGTGCTCTTGTTGCCCTTGAATTATCGAAAATTATGAAATTAGCCTTCTCAGCTCATAGTTCAAACAGGTGAATTAGCCTTGTCTGCTCTATAGTTCTAGCAGGTTTTACAAAACAAATGAACTGCCAGATACTGAGTTATGCCTCCTTGACGGGCGTATTTTGTGACAGTTTGGCACTCTTGTTTTCATATAGTGATCTAATAAGTAAATACTTTTTCAGATCTTTTTAATCACTCTGTAAACTGGATAATTTTGCATGACTAAAATTTCGCGATTTGTGAGTAGACAGACTTATTCACGAATTTTAAATGTGTGACAGGAGAATTTTCTAAAAGTTAATTCATATGAAGTGAATTAGCGAAGTGGGAAATTCAGAAAAATAGAGAATATTACTGGTACTCGATTTACAGTATGCTGTTTTGATAAGATGTGATCGAGTGCCCACCGTTAGTTGATAAGGGATAACTTAAATATAAGTCAAACTTGTGTTAAAGACCACCTCCGAATAACAACCACCCTGCGAATAAAGACCAACAGGGAGATCACAATTCACTCTTAATATATAATAGAAACACCTGTGAATAAAGACCACCTGTGAACAAAGACCACATTTGTAGCTTCCCAACGGCGGTCTTTGTTCACAGGTTTGACTGTACAGTGTTGATCACTTATCGTCTGTTTCTGTATTGTTTTCGAGAATGTTTTCTTTGTCGCTATTTCTGCTGAAAGAAAGCTTTCAAGATAAAAGAAACATTCATGATTGAAGTAATTGTAATCAAACTGGTAGCATGTCATTTTGATAATCTGTTATTTCTAGTTTGGTTAAGTTAAACGCTAGGTGAAAAAATCAAATTATAAGAAAACTAGATTGTATATGAATTTTTTTTCAGTCTGAGTCCATGAACTAGATTGTAAATGAAAGTTCTTTCAGCCTGTCTGTCCATGAACTAGATTCTATATGAAAGTTCTGACAGCTTATCTGTCCATGGACTTAGATTGTATATGTTAGTTCTTTCAGCCTATATGTCCATGAAGTTTGACCCTGTATTTACTTAAAGGTTAATTCATAGACTACTTGAATAACATGATGGTAGAAAGCAAAGCATAAGCGTTACATGTGAGGCACATAGTTGTGGAATTCAGACCAGTATTTTGGTTTCAAAATGAACAGAAATTAGCTATACAGGATCTGTTGGAATGTTATGTTCTTACAAACCTTGAAAAGTAGATGGTAAGTAGGCAGGATGCTTGGATTCAAAAGTGCAAACCTTGTTCCTTCTCCACTGTACTGGACCAGTAGCTGGATTCAAGAATAGGGGTTATTTTTTTGCATTTGTAGAATCTGCTTGTTCTTTATTACGTTGTTGATTAATCCATTCTTTTTTTTAGCTCACCTGGCACTTTATGCCAGGGTGAGCTTTTAGGATGGATGAATATCCGTTGTCCGTCCGCCCACCATCAACTTTTACTTCAAATGACATCTCCTCCAAACCCACAGGGAAAATGTTAATTAAACTCGACAGGCATGTTCCTTTCATGAAGCTCTTCCAAAAGTGCTCAAATTCCTCTCCATGCAGAACTCTGGTTGGTATGGCAACATATAGGTAAAACTTTAAAAATCTGCTTCTCTGAAACCACAAGACCTAAACCTTAGATATTTGACATGGAGCATTGGCTAGTGGACCTCTACCAAAATTGTCCAAATCATGATCCCAGGGTTAAAATTGACACCGGGGGGGGGGGGGTCACTTGATTTTACATAGGTTTCTATAGGAAAAGCTTTATGGATATTTAGTAGATAGCATTGTAGTGGACCTCGTTTGTTCAAGTTTGTTCAAATCATGCCCCTGAGATCAATTGGTCCCTCCCAGGGGGTTACTTGTTTTACATAGACATATTAAGGAACAACTTTAAAAATCTTCTCCAAAATGGCGATGCCTAGGGCTTAGATATTTGGTGTGTAACATTGTCTAGTGGTCCTCTTTTAAGTGTGCTCAAACCATGCCCCTGTTGTCAAAAGTGATCATGCCTGCGGGGGGGATGTCCCTTGACTTTATATAGAGTTATAGGAGAAACCTAGTTTCCAATGAGTTCCTATAGCAACCACTAACTTGCCAAGCAACCACCTAGCACATGTGCACTGGTACTCAGGTGAGCGATATAGGGCCATCATGACCCTCTTGTTTTGTTAGTCATGGTGCTTTTCAGTTGTTGTTTTTATTTTGAAACTTGGCATTTTTGTTGATTTTTTGCATTTCTTAAATAGGCTAAAACTATATGTGTGGTTTGAGTAAATATGTTTATTTACATCGTTTAGGGTTTTCAGCATTTTCCAGTTTAGTTGGTATGAAAAACTATTTCTTAGATATATGTCAATATCTATTTCATTTAAACACCTACACAATTCTGATCAATGGAAACGGTTGTTAAATGAGTATTTCTCACAACCATACTGTACATTCTTCATTGAGGTTTTCCAAATAATGACGGAAAGGTAAGAAAAGAAAGGAAAATATTTGTAGTTAGTTTTACTCAATATTTTTACACCCAGTGTACTGAAAAAACGTCTGCTGCAAAACTGGTACTGAAAATCGTTTTAATTTCCACATTATTTTGTTTATTATACATGTAAATATACATGTACGATTAGCTCAAACACTACGACAATAAAGGTTTTATCATGTTAGAAGAATATTTCTTGTTTTTCTTTCATCAGCTACCTGATTTAGTTAAATCCTTGAAAGTTGCCAATTTTTATCCTTGAACGTTCACCATATTTTATCCTTTAACATTGACATATTTTATCCTTGAACGTTGACCATATTTTATCCTTTAACATTGACATATTTTATCCTTGAACGTTGACCATATCTTATCCTTGAAAGTTGCCAATTTTTATCCTTGAACATTGACCATATTTTATCCTTGAAAGTTGCCAATTTTTATCCTTGAACGTTGACCATATTTTATCCTTGAAAGTTGCCAATTTTTATCCTTGAACGTTGACCATATCTTATCCTTGAAAGTTGCCAATTTTTATCCTTGAACATTGACCATATTTTATCCTTCAAGGTTGCCCATATTTTATCCTTGAACGTAGATCATATTTTAATCATTGAACGGAGACCATATTTTTATGCTTCTATTTCAATAGTGTGTTTTACTGTACCGCCCATTTGACATCAATTTGACCAGTGGTCAGGCCGCTGCTCTCTGCAAGAAACCTATAATTATACCACGCAATGAAACGTACATCGATGAAAATCAGATACATTTAATACAACAAGTCAACAAAAAATTGTAAATCGTGTGAGTTTACTGGCAAGTCGGCCAGTACATAAGATACCAGAAACAGACCCATTCCATTTGTGCACCATGAACAATAAATAGGTCCGGTGCCTTCTTATGTAACTGGGGTACCGGTCGTTGTAGGTTTCTGCAAGTTTTCTTCCATACATGTATATATTATACCGTGTGGTTGCCATCTTGTGTTCTGATCACCCGGAATGCATTTTTGACTTCACCTTCAATATCAACCACTATTGGAATTCGATTTAATGAAACTTTTGATGGATTTAAAGTTTAAATGAAAGAGTAACCGGTACCGTTGTTGCCGTCACAGGAGCTTAACGTCTCACCCTACCGTATTTTGGTCATTTTAACAGTTGGACAGTTCACCTAGCCATCGTTCCAGGGAAAAACCAGTTTTTATGCCCCCGAAGGGTGGCATATAAAAATCGCACCGACCGTCTGTCTGTCTGTCCGTCCGTCTGTCTGTGCGATCCCACTTACACATTCGTGTCCGTACTATAACTTTGTCATGCATTGAATGATTTTAAAATAACTTGGCACAAATGTTCAGCACATCAAGACGACGTGTCGCGTGCAAGACCCATGCCCCTACCTCAAAGGTCAAGGTCACACTTAAAAGTAATGGAATACTGTATGCATGGTAACTCTGTCATGCATGGAAGGATTTTAAAATTACATAGCACATTTATTGAGCACATGGAGAGGGCACAGACTGTGAGACATCTCTTTCGGGGTCATTCGTCACTTGTGAGGGATAGCTCTTGTGACTCCTATTCTCCAATCATTTCGTATATAAAGAGACGTTGTCGGTATCAGGGTTCAAACAAATGACCCTAAATCTATGAGAGGTAACAGTGATTTCAAGTCATGACACCAAAGTGTCGCACATTTCCGAGTTTGCCTAGGCGAGATCGACACACCTGACGCACTTTGATGAAAAAATCCTTACTATTGAGCATACGATTTTTCACACTCAAACTCAACTCATGCCACCAAACTGTCACTTTCAATTGGAAACGTGACGACCAGTTTATTGTGATTTTTTTGCATAAGAGATAATGTGTTATCAATACGCCTAAGATCTAGTCTACGTAAGTTAAGGGAATGGAGTATGTTCGTGACAGTGGATGATCGGACTTTATCCAGCGAGCTGTTCTTCTCTGGACACTTTGAGGGTTAGGGTATGGGGTGACCATATCTCGGAGACATATTCCAGCTCGGGTCTCGCTATGGTCTGGTTAGCGATGGACTTATTGGGTTCGGATTTGACCCTGATGTTTCTACGAAGAAACCCTAATGTTTAGTTAGCTTACTTTGTTGACCTATTTATATGGTCGTCCGACGACAGATTGAGAATTCCACGCAAATGTTTTTGGAAGTGTCTCCAGTTCCGGGTCCGGATCTCAATACATGTCCTGTGATTAAATTCGAATGCACGTGTTTCTGTGATGAATACAGTTTGACAGATCCCTTGGTACAAATAATGTAACAATAATAATGATAATAATATCCTTATTTACTGAAGGTTAACACATTAAGACATGCAAAACATTAACTTATTTTCAATGTGGCCTTCAAAAAGAAAGGAAAAAGAAACAATCCTGAAATAAAAATTGCATTGTGAAACAAAACATAAATGACATAAATAAACCCGACAAACACTCATCTTTTAACAAATGATGGATGCATTTATGCAGTGGAACAATTCCTTATCAGTCACACATGTTTCAGTTAAACAGTTAAACACAATAGTGAAATGTTTTTAAACATCAGCATTCATTATATATCCGGCAGTAAAATTACTGTAATATCAGTTTTATTTGGATTTTGAAGTTGGAATAGGAATTTCTTATAGTTCCGTTTAAAAGATAGGACTAATGTACAGTTTCTTATTTCTGTTGGTACGATGATCTTTTTCCACATTTCATTGCTGCTGTAGCTAAATGTATCTTTTAAATAATTTGTACGTGGTTTCGATTGAATGAGTTCATTTCGTTCTGAAGAACACAGTCTGTACGTACTTTTACTTGAAAATGTTATTAATTCTGACATATAAATCGGTAAGAGCTGCTTTTTACATTTAAAAATACTTAGCAAACCCATATATTATGCACATCTGTGTTCAAACGTAAGCCAGTTTATTTAACGAAACATCTAAGGAACACGTTACAGCCCTTTTTTGAATATTTAGAATTTTGTTAACATCTAAGTTTGAACTTATCCCCTTGCCCAAAACTGTACAACAGCAGTCAAAACATGGCAATATGTATGCATTATAATACATCGTCCTACACTGTTGTGTTTTATAGCAAGTCAAGCTCTTCGGAAATTTCCTTTGACTGAAGTCAGCAGACGACAATTCTCATCTTCATCACTCATCACCATGAACAAATAAGACTATCACTCAAAGTCTAAAGAGGCTGAAGAATTCTAAGTCCACATGCTTTCACAGTATTATGAACCAGGGATCGTATATATCGTAGGTTATATTATAAATCCTGTATGAACAGAGGTGAAAATATCAGCATTTTTAAGTTTTGGTCGCCGGAACTATGTTTTTAGTTGCTGTACACGTCTACTGGAATGCGAAGTGAGTGGAAACTTTATCTTTTCTTCCAGATATCAAGTTCTGAAAAAAACAACGAACTGTTTCTTATCAGATATTATGAAACAATAACAAACAGTTGACATTTAACCCGTTAGAACAAGGACAGCTTTAAGCTGTGGATTCTTACTTCTGGGGTAACAATTTCTAGTATGTGTATAACGAACTGAAAGTTCTGGCAATTTATTTATGGATGTCATACATGTAATAATTAACTCCCACGTTACTTGCTGAAAATATTCCTGACTTTTCGCACACTGTTGATTATGACCAGCATCATTCTCAGTGATTGCCATAGGATAAAACAAAACATTTTGTAGTAAAAGCTAAAACAAAAATTTCTGTACAAAAGAGCCCTAACTTTAGTAAAATATTAAGTCAAAGAGTTATCTTACTTAATTGTTTGATACCTATGAACAATGTAGCACAGTTTCCATTTAGTACTTAAGGTGATTACTGATTCGTATGTGTGCATGACAGTGCATTGCAGTTAACAATTTAACTAGGAATTTCTAAGTATAACAAGAGCACTGCCTGCGGTGCTGGTTGCTAGTCTGATTTTATCCTTTTACGGTTTATTTTTTAAGTAATTGACGTTGACCCCAGGAGCCCCAAAACACAATTCAATTAAAGATATTCATAAATACTTCTTAAACACCAAGTTTGGTTGCATTATGTTCCATGTTAAAAAAGTTGTGTATGTTAAACAGTCTACGTTAAGAAGGGGCAATAATCCAGTCAGAATACATGCAGGGTTATGTAACTTGTAAAATTCTATAGTACATTTGATCGTGAACAGGTTTTCCAAGTTTTAAAGTGATAGCTTTGATAGTTTGCATGCGAGTGACCTACACGCAAAACTTAAAAATCAGACTAGCTAAAACTGACTAAGTCCAAGAATACTACGATATCGTTTCACATAATTATGTTTCATAGGGAAACCTAACCAAATAGTCTGAATGGCAAGTGAGAGAGGGGGAGGGGTATGTAGCAGGGCGGTGGGGGTAATCTGGAATTAGCTGCGTCTTGCTAAAGGTCATTGCTTCTACTTATAGAACCCAGCACCTTCTGACCCAGAGCCGAACACACTACCACTGCACAACGGTGGCTCCACTAGCCTGTTATAAACAAGAAAAAGAGTATATTTACCAGACTGGATCTCCCATTTCTGACTGAATCTCCCAAGTTGTGACTGGACCTCTTGGTTTCGACCAGATCTTCAAGTTCTCACTTGACTGCCAAGTTGTAACTGGACACCAAAGTTCGGACTGGCCCCCCAGGGTCTGACCGGATCTCCAAGTTATGACTGGCCTCCCAGGGTCTCACTGGATTGCCAAGTTCTGACAGAATCTCCAAGTTTAAACTAGACTGCCAAGTACTGACGGGACGGCCAAGATCTGACCGGATCTCCGGTTCTAGCTGGACTGCCAAGTCTAACTGGACGGCCAAGACCTACTGGATCTCCAAACTCAACTGGACTGCCAAGTCTGACTGGACTGCCAAGCCAAGTTCTGACTGGACTGCGAAGTACAGACGGGACTGCATAGTTGTGTCGGATCTCCAGTGACTGGACTGCCAAGTTGTGACGGGACTGCCAAGTTGTCACCGGATCTCCAAGTTATGACTGGACTGCCAAGTCTGACGGGACTGCTTAGTTTTCACCAGATCTCCTAGTTCAGACTGGGTCTCCAAGTGCTGTCTGGTCTCCCAAGTACAACTGGATCTCCAAGTGCTGTCTGGCCTCCCAGTGCAGACCGGATGTCCAAGTTCTGACTGGACAGTCAAGTTCTGGCCGAATCTCATTTGTTTTAGTACCTGAATATAAATGTAAGATTAATTTCTAATGTTCGATGTTTTTTTTCCATAGAATTTTAAAGTTTGCAAAATGTTTTAGCAGTCAAATAGTTTGTTTGAAAATATAATTATGAAATAGTGACTGCATACAGCAACTTCTGAATTCAGGTGACCAGATACACTGCTTCATTACTTGGAGTTGAACACCCATTTTGACGGTGGTGCGCAAACTAATTGAAAGGTTATATATTCGCTTGTAGAATATGAAGCTTTACAGCTAATACAGTTTATAACTTACTTCAATATTGCCTCGTTTTGGATCTATCGACGACAGTTTAAAGCAAACGAAAGGTTTTGTTCTTATGCAGAGAATGATATCTACCCATAGGCAACGATGCACACAGCTAAGCAGTATAATTTCTCTCATGCAACTTCTTTAACCTGCAAATATATTCAAAATAAAAGCATCTCGTCTATCCATCTAAAGTCTGCGGTCATGCCAAACAACTATTCTGTACCTGCAAACTTGAATATAAATACTTTACAACAGAAGTATGCAGTACAGCATCGGCACCAGCAACGTGAATTTGAACTATAACAATGATAACAGTAATAGGAGACAGCAACATGAACTATAGCAAAGATAACAGTAACAGTACAACACCAGCACCTGCAACATGAACTATAACAATGATAACAGTAACAGTAACAACACCAGCACCTGCAACATGAACTATAACAATGATAACAGTAACAACACCAGCACCAGCAACATGAACTATGACAATGATAACAGTAACGACACCAGCACCAGCAACATAAACTATAACAATGATAACAGTAACAGTAACAACACCAGCACCAGCACCATGAACTATAACAATGATAACAGTAACAACACCAGCACCAGCAAAATGAACTATGACAATGATAACAGTAACAACACCAGCACCATGAACTATAACAATGATAACAGTAACAACACCAGCACCAGCAAAATGAACTATGACAATGATAACAGTAACAACACCAGCACCAGCAACATGAACTATAACAATGATAACAGTAACAACACAAGCACCAGCAACATGAACTATGACAATGATAACAGTAACGACACCAGCACCAGCACCATGAACTATCACAATGATAACAGTAACAACACCAGCACCAGCAAAATGAACTATGACAATGATAACAGTAACAACACCAGCACCATGAACTATAACAATGATAACAGTAACAACACCAGCACCAGCAACATGAACTATGACAATGATAACAGTAACGACACCGGCACCAGCAACATGAACTATAACAATGATAACAGTAACAACACCAGCACCAGCAACATGAACTATGACAATGATAACAGTAACAACACCAGCACCATGAACTATAACAATGATAACAGTAACAACACCAGCACCAGCAACATGAACTATGACAATGATAACAGTAACGACACCGGCACCAGCAACATGAACTATAACAATGATAACAGTAACAACACCAGCACCAGCAAAATGAACTATGACAATGATAACAGTAACAGCACCAACACCATGAACTATAACAATGATAACAGTAACAACACCAGCACCAGCAAAATGAACTATGACAATGATAACAGTAACAGCACCAGCACCATGAACTATAACAATGATAACAGTAACAATACCAGCACCAGCAAAATGAACTATGACAATGATAACAGTACCAGCACCAGCACCATGAACTATGACAATGATAACAGCGACAACACCAGCACCAGCAAAATGAACAATGACAATGATAACAGTAACGACACCAGCACCATAAACTATAACAATGATAACAGTAACAACACCAGCACCAGCAACATGAACTATAACAATGAAAACAGTAACATTAACAACACCAGCACCAGCACCATGAACTATAACAATGATAACAGTAACAACACCAGCACCAGCAACATGAACTATAACAATGATAACAGTAACAGCACCAGCACCATGAACCATAACAATGATAACAGTAACAACACCAGCACCTGCAACATGAACTATGACAATGATAACAGCGACAACACCAGCAACACGAACTATAACAATGATAACAGTACAACACCAGCAACACGAACTATGACAATGATAACAGCGACAACACCAGCAACATGAACTATGACAATGATAACAGCGACAACACCAGCAACATGAACTATGACAATGATAACAGCGACAACACCAGCACCAGCAACATGAACTATAACAACGATAACAGTAACAGTACAGCACCAGCAAAATGAACTATAACAATGATAACAGTACAACACCAACAACATGAACTATGACAATGATAACAGTACAGCACCAGCACCAGCAACATGGACTATAACAATGTAACAGTAACAGTACAGCACCAGCAACATGACCTATAAGAATGATAACAGTAACAGAAAAGCTAAGCGTAACATAACTTTTTATAGAGGTTTATGTGTCTGCTGCTCATCTTGGAGGATGCGGGTTCGAGCCCCACCAAGGTCATGAACATACCTCCTCATATGACACCAGGACTTTTTTTCTCAGGAAGGGGACTCGAGAGTGACTCGATAAGCTGAAAGCTTTCTTCACAATCGAGCTCAAATAAATTAGTATCAACTTGTAAAGTAAAACCAGATTGTTCAGATTATAATTAAATATTTGAATTTTTCGATAATCATTTAATGCATGATTAATACAAATGTATAAACATTTATATAATCTCATTTGATGAATTGATGTGATATTGAAATACTTATCTATTACTTTTCCTAAAAGTCCTTACTTGCTATACAAAATAAGTGTCTTGATTCTAACACATGTCTATATGTAGGACCTTTTCTATTGGTAACATGTATAAATGATTGTTTATTAAGATTCTTTAGTGTCTGACATGCACTTTGACGTAGCTTTTTTATGTCAAATTCATAAATGTTGTAAAAAGTCTGAAGGTTCGACTTTTTCTACACATCCAGCAATTTTTATTCACTTTACATTTGCATCGTTAAGATACGATTTCGTTTGTTCTACAACAAATAAAAAGTTCATCAAAGATAATACGGTTTGTACAGTAAACATGGACAAACCCATTTATCGTGCACACAACTTGCTGGTTCGTTTGGATTGTGTGCGTGCTTACAGAATTCATCCTCTTGTTCGGATTGAATACGTGCATATGGAATTCATCCGCTCTTTCTCTTTCAGGAAAAAAAAGCTGAGAAAAATGTTGAATTCAACTGCAGAGAAACATTTCATTTCATTGAACGGATCTTGAAGTTCTGATCGGACTCTACAGTTCAGACTGTATTCCCAAGTTGTGACTGGATTCCCCAAGTCGAGACTGGACTCCCAAGTTCTAACTGGATCTCCCAGATCTGCATTTGTTTTGGGCACCTGATATAAATGTAAGATAAAAAAAATAAAGATCAGTTTCTAATGTTCGATGTTTTTTTTCCATAGAATTTTAAATTTTGCAAAATGTTTTAGCAGTCAAATAGGTTGTTTGAAAATATAATTATAAAATAATGACTTCATACAGCAACTTCTTAATTCAGGTGACCAGACACACATGTTAGTCTGTTGCGTTTCTCGGGGTTGAACACCCATTTTGACGGTATTGCTGCCATTCCCACAGGCGGGAAGTTTAGCTAACCATCGTTCCTGGAAAGAACTGGTACAAAATGTACTAGACTAATGTCTTCCTTAAGAATCTGCAAACTTTCTCACATAAACAGACATGTTCGTCGTAGCAGGGATCGAACCCGTTATACTTTTAGATAAAAGGTTACAATGATCTCAAGTCATCGACTCTAACAACTCGCCCATGTATTCCGGCGGTTATTTGCTCGCCTGTACATTTGTGGATAAAAAATCTACCATATTATTTATCGATAAAAATCGGCGAATACTATTCACTTTATGTTTTTATGACGTCACATCAAATGTTAAAGTAATAAGATCATCATCATATAGAAATAAAATTATTATTCTACATATTTATTATATTTACCCCAGGTGTAGGATCATTGACTTGCTTTACTGTATCGTTTTCCATCTGATATGTTCAGTGAGTAAACAGACTGTCGGTTAAACAGCTCCGTTCCATCTTTCACACCCTGACGATCCTCGTGACGAATATAAGATGACAAGCTGAATCAATCTAGATGACGTTGTCTAGGAATCCACCTACCCTCAGGAAATCTCTGTTTATCTACAATAACTTTTAGTTAATTACAGGGCATGAAACCAGCAGTGCTGACACGTTGCCTAGCATTGCAAAGTATTAAAATGCCTTGGACCACTCGGCCGCCATAACCAAAACGACAGCTGTCAGTAGGACACCGCGCTCGACTTTTTTCAGTCCTTGCCAATAAAACCTTTAACTGACCGTCAGTTAAAGGCAAAACAAGGATCTGTATAAACAAGGGCCAAAAGTAGTAAGATATTAAGTCAACAGTTATCAAACTTAAATGCTTGATATCCCTGAATACTACAGAAAAGTTGTAGATTAATACTCCAGGTGGTTGATATACGTGCATGACAGTGCCAGTTGCACACAAGACTCTGGCTTACAGATAGGTGTCATGATGGTACATAAGTACTCCAACTTTCAAAGTTATATCTCAAATGGTTAAGTCAACAAGTGGACAGGAATGAAAAAAGGGAAGCGGAATAATGTAAAAGATACTCACCGGATAAGTCGAATGTCTTGTTCGGTTGTCTTTGCCATAGAAGAAGTGCACCTCCTACCACCCACGCAAACAGCCCTTAAACACCTCGTCTATTCATCTATAGTCTGCCAGTTTTCTTCTCATAAAAATACGTAATGAACTTGAGTTAACTTTGATCTTATGAATATTTATAGAACTGTCGTATTTAACATTGTACAAACAGTCGACCTGTAGCCATCTGAGAATAGAACAAGGGTCTTCATCTGAGTAAATGTTAAATGACGACTTTTGTTTTATTCTTGGCTGGCAACAGTTCGAAAGTCCATCTTTACTCATAATCAGCCTATTCCAGCCATGCAAAACACATAATTCGGAAAGAACTTGTCGGTGATAAGTATTTCTGCCTTCGAGACCAGTAGAGACTGTAATCATATGATATGATCAATATAAAAGAAATAAGTTACTACAAACCCGGTGGACCTCTGTGTCTGATGTAGAAAGTGATCAGCCTGCATTTCCGTGTCTTCACCAAAAATTCTGTTGCAAGTTTTACAAACAAAATCATCGGTACCTGCAAACTTGTATTTATAACAGTACATCCTTTTCATTTTTTAAAAAATTGTTTGGTTTAATTTTCTTGTCATCAATACTAAATAGGATGAGCTTGTCTTTGCACTGTGAATTATTCATTAAAAGTTTTATTAGTCCTGTATACTCAGTTGAAGCTGTAGCAAGCCAAACATATAACAAGAGTTGTCATTTAACCGTTTATTCTGCTGGCAACAAGTGTGTCTGCCTTTGCGACTAGTGTGAACAATAATCATAATAAATGTATAATATACGAATGCTTCGCCATGGAAAAAACGCGCCGTCTACTTCCCACACAAACAGCATGAAAACATCCCTTCTATCCATTTGTCGTCTGCGGCCATGCTAAGCGACTATTCTGTACCTGTAAACTTGAATATTATTAATTTTCAAACAGCACATCCTTGTATTTTCAGCATTAAGTGTTTTGCCTTTTCGAGCAGTATGGAAATAATCATATGAAAGGATCAACGTAAAATAAGTACATTCTGTAATCTACAACAAACCTGTTGGAGTCGACAAAGCCGTCATACCAAACCAGTGTAGATCATGATCAGATTGTCTATCGCTGTCGTCATGTTGCAATTGGTTGATGGGTGCGCTGCCAAATTCTCTTTTACGTTTCACAAACGAATATTCTCTACCTGTAAGCTTGCATTTTATTAATAAAAGAACGTTTCTCGTCTTGATTTTTAAAAAATTAATATTACTTGTCATAAATAATGAATTTGATTGTTTATGAACTGTGATATATAACAAATGAGCCTGCATTGACATAACTAAAGACCGTGATCAGATTTGCTCAGTACGAGACAACCGGATGGTTCGTCACCATAATTCTGTTTAATGTTTTGCATACGAAGTTCTGTACCTTTAGCCATGTGTTCTTGTAATTACAATTCGTCCCTTTCAGTCAAAATGCTTTTGCGACCAGTGAATACCATGCCCAGCTTGCACATCCGTGTCGTGAGGGAACGATCGGCCTGCCAGAGATAAATATGTCTGCCCTTTCAACGCCAATAGATCATAATTAGCCTATATGACCAATATAAAATAAAAAATGATTTTTTTTATAAAATATTCTCCCGGCGGCAAGTAAATCTGCCTTCGTGACCAGTGAAGATCATGATCAGAGTGCAGATGTATGTCGTCAGAGGGCAATAATCTGATTCAGCATTATAATTTCTATTAATCAGAGTGTTCAGTAAATGTAAAGTAAAGATGTATGTATCCGCATTTTTTAACAGTGTCAATTATCATAATCAATTTAAATAAACGTAAATCAGACGAGTCTTAACAACCCGGCAGACGACAAATTCGTCGGATTCTCTTCTAATGTAGTTTATTGGCAACATGTGCTATAAATGTAAACTACATAAGTCTAAAAACCCATGCCGACGATAATTGTGTCGGCATTTTTTCAACTATCAACATAATCACTAAATATAAAGTAAAGAAGTTGAAGAAGTTTAGCTTATATAATCGACGTAAAATAAAACAACAACTTTAAAGCAAAAATGTGTTTACTATATTACTGACGACTATTGCGTCGGCATTTTCGACCAATGTGAATCACAATCGGCATACCCAAAAGATGTAAAGTATACAAGTCTCAACTACTCCACCGGCGCCTAATTTGTCGGCATTTTTCTGGCTAGTGTGTATCATATTGAGTATGTTCTATAAATGTAACGTATGTAAGTATAGATTACCCTTCCGACGACTAAAGTGACGGCATTTTTTAACTATTGTGAATCATTATCAGTATGTTGAATAAATGCTAAGTAAAAACAGCCTAAACTACATTGCCGACGACAATTGTGTCTGGATTTTCAAACACTGTGTATCATATATAACAAGCATATTAACAGATGTGAAGTAATCAAGTCTAAACAACCCTGCCGACAACAGCTGTGTCGGCATTTTCGACCAGTGTGAACTATCTATCAACATGCTCACAAAATGTAAAGTAAACAAGTTGAACATATTTAGCTGATACAATCAACGTAAAATAAATTAACAACTATAAAGCAAAAACGTCTACGATTAGTGTGACGTCAGTTTCGACCACTAGCATGTTTAATGTTCAACAAGTAACTCAACTTGGTAGATATCCTTTGTACATTAATCGATACATCAGGATACTAAATATTTGGTTTAAGGTATTGCATACAGATACATGTTAAATAGTTAGTCTAGTTAGTATCATTATTGTGTCGGCATTTTCAAAATATATAAGAATGATAATCATTTTCAAATAATATTAGTTTAAACAATATCTTATTGACATATGGTTCATAATATATACAACAAACATGACTATTAGGATTGAGAAGGAAGCTAAAAGCTAATGTTAAAGTAATGCAAGTAATATTAAATAACCCTGCCGACGACAAGTGCGTCGGCCTTTTCGACTTATGTAAATCATTATAATGATTAAAAACAAGTATAAACTACCCTTAGGTAGTGTAGATCACAATCAACAAGTTCAATAAATGTGAAATAATTTTTTAACATCCTGTTGCCGACTATAAGTCGGCATTTTTTTAACAGAATGAATCACAATCAGCATATTCAATTAAATGTAAAGTAAACTAAACTACCTTGCCGACGACTAGTATGTTGTCATTTACGACCAGTCTGTATTAGTACAAAATATACATTCAATAAATGAACAGTAAATAAGTCTAAAGTACCCTGCTGACGACCACTAAAAGTAAACAAGTCTAAACTATACTGCCGACGACTAGTGTGGCGGCATAACCAACCAGTGGGAATTATAATCACCATGTTCAATTGATGTCAAGTAAAACTGTTTATACTACTCTGACGTCGACAAGTGCGTCGACCTTTTCGACTTCTGTAAATCATAAATTGCATATCATATAGTTCAATAGATGTAAAATAAATACATGTAAGTCTAAACTAACCGACAAGTAGTGTGTCGGCATTTTTTACCACTTTATATTATTATCAGCATATTCAAAATATGTAAAGTATACATGCCTAAAGTACCCCTGCCGACGACTATAGTGTGTCGGCATTTTCAGGCCAGTATGGATCATATTCAGGATGTTCTATAAATATTAAGTGTAGTAAGCCGACCACGAGAGTGCCGTGTGAAACAAACAGCATGCACAGTTTAAAGAGAAATAAACAAGTCTAAACATAGTCGATATACCTTTTGTTTTCCCTTTTTTGTCTAGAGTAAATAATAATCAACATATTCAATAAAATGTAAAGTAAGTTTAAAATATCCTGCCGACAAGTATGTCGGCATTTTTTTTACCAGAATGAACCGTTATCAGCCTGTTCTATAAATGTAAAGTAAGTAAATCTAACATGAGTATACCCTGTCACCGACTAATGTGTCGGTACTTTTTAACAGTTTATTAAATCAGCATGTTCAATTTATTGTAAACAAGTCTAAACTAACCTGCCAACGACAAGTGTGTCGGCACTTTTAACACGTATGAGTTATAAAAACCATTTGCAAGTGACGTTAAACTACATTGCCGACGACAACTGCGTCGGCCTTTTCAGCTTGCGTGAATCAGTAAACAAGAAAGTGGAGAAAAATAAACAAGTCTAAATCACCCTTTGTTGGCCTTTTCGACCAGTGCAAATTATAATCAACGGCATGTTCAGTAAATGTAAAATAAGTTTAAAATGTACTGCTGCCAACCAATTTGTCGGCATGTTTGACAAGAATGAATCATAATCAACACGTTTAATAAAATTTAAAGCTAAACTACCCTGTCGACGACTATTGTGTCAACATTTTCGACCAGTATGTATCAGTACATTCTCGTACGTCCAGAGCATTCATTACATAATTTCACGTTTGTCTGAAAGGTTGGCAAACCACTAATACATGAGGATGGTATCAGTACAAACGAATGGTCAATAAATGAAAAGTCAATTAGTCTAAAGTACCCAGCTGATGACCACTAAAAGTAAACAAATCTTAACTATACTGCCGACGACTAGTGTGTCTGCATTTCCAACCAGTGTGAATCATAATGATGTTGAATTGATGTCAACTTAACATGTTTAAACAACCATAACGACGACAAATGCGTCGGCCTTTTCGACTTATCATAATCATCATGTTCAATAAATGTTAAGTTTAAAATATCCTGCCGACGGTAAGTGCGTCGGATTTTTCGGCTAGTGTAAATCATAACGTCATGTTCACTGAATGTAAAGTAAATAAGATTACCCTGCCGACGACTATTATGTCGACAATACAGCCGACTAATATGAGGCATAGATTAGTATAGCTTATTTGTGATCTGTAGGCCACCGACCCTACACAACTTAATAATACGTACGTATAGTAGTAACATATATTGAAATATGTGAACACAAACAAAACACCTTTACATATTATCATAGTATGCGATTGTGTCATAAAAAAGAAAACCTATAGTGATCCCTGCATTTGTACAGATTGTCATTATATAAAGGACAATAATTACGAACTACATACAAAATTCATGTTTATATAATAAGCCCGAATATCTACTTAACTCTATTTTTCTATATACTAGTCAATAGTTTGATAAATGTGAAAATAACTAAGCAAAACTAACCTCCTGTTTTTGAGTGAGTCTGCTTTTCCCCAAGTGTAGACTATGATTAGCATGACTTCCGTATGGACAGAAGGCAATTTGTTGAACAATCACTGATAATCACTGTCAAAAACTTTCAAAGTGTGATATCTTCAGTGTTGTCAACTTAAGATCAGATGAGTTTTATTTTCAGTCGGCAGCAGTACGACAAATGACGTAAGGTTTAGGTGTCTGCCGCTCATCCATGAAGTTGCGGGTTCGAGCACCACCAAGGTCACGACCGTACCTCCTGATATGACACCTGTCCAGTACTGGTTTTTCCAGGAAGCGGACTCGAGAGTGACTCAGTAAGCTCAAAGCTTTCATCACAATCAAGCTAAAATAAATTAGTATAAACTAAATAACGTAAATCCTAAATTGTTTGACGACGTTTTCTTTAAAAATAAAGTCCAACAACAAACAACTGCTATACTCACAATAGAGGTTACTTCTTCCCCAAATACATGGACTCATTCGGTGACGACACGTCCTTGTTGATGGCGACACACCCTTGTTGGTGCATGATGATCGTTTATATGGATAAAAAGGGCTCTGTGCAGGACTCCTGCAGAAAGATAATACACACACATATATATTTCCTCGATTTAAGTGCCTATTTCACGACAACAGTGTTTTATTTATGTACATGCGGACAGGAACCATTACTAGACTCCAATCTGCTGACATAACGAGTCGGTAGAATCACAGACAGCTGAAAAAAACCCACTATTTTTGACAAAATACAACTTTAAACGATAGTGTTTAGATATTATAGGCCACAATTAGTGACAATGATATATTACGCATGTGGTTTTGCCATTGAAGCAGCTTTCAAGAAGTTTTTCTCGCCACTTTTTAAACTAATTTTATATAGACTGAAATATCTTTAATCTAAATATGATGATGATCTTTAATGTTAAAGACTGTCTTTAAATATGTGCGCTTCGTAAATGTGTAGATTTTTTTAAACTGAAGTCATTCTTCCCAATTAACCCTTTCCTGGTGACGGCAAACGATTCAGCCTGTGCGACCAGCGCAGATCATGATCGACCTGTACATTATTATTATTGAACATGATTTGAAATGTTCGCTATTCCGTGAGGTAAGTAATTTTTCAGTGGGCACAACTTTATCTGTTTACACAAGTAACAAAACAATTTAATGACATCATATTGCATCCAAAGTTTTTTCTTTAATTTTAAATATCAATCTAACACCTCTTTATGTTATGTCGGTCAATAGCTACCCATAGCAAATGTTTATCTGTTTTAAAATAGCTACAGACTGTAAATAAAAAAAATCTTGTATCTTGAAAGATGTGGTATGCTAATTTAGAAAAGTTTTAAAGAAAACTAAAAACAAATCTATAAATTTGGTAAATATGTGAACGTAAAGTTGGTCTGTAATTTTATAGACTGACAATAGACCTGTTTAAAATACAAAAAAAAATGTTTAATGGAAAAGTCCAAAATAAAGATGGAAAAAAGATTTTTTAGAAATTTCGCAAGTTTTAATTTAGAATCATAAAGGGAAAACACTCTATCTGAGAGTATTTGTCTATAAAAAATACAGACATGATTTTTAATCTTAAAATGATACAGACAAAAATCTGGAAAAAATAAAAGCATTTGTTCTCCACTGCAATAACTTGTTTGAAGAAGAAAACAGCTCAGGGATTTTTTTAATCAGGGGAAGTATTTGAGAACTGGTGGATTTTCTTTACTATGATGCTTAGACTGGATATGGCCAAATAACTATCAGTTCTGTTTGCGCCAGGCGCTTGAATCTATATGTACCTTACAACCTGGCCAGATCATGGTGTTTTGTTCACATATTCAATTTGACAGATCTACGAAAGTGCTTATATTTACAGATAACCTGTAAAATCTGCAGATATTCTATGAATTTAAAGATTGATTGATTGATCTGTAAATTTACAGATTAGTTATGATTTTTTTTGAAAAATCTGTTGATTAAGCAAAAACAAATGTTTAGTTGTACATAACAGAACAGAACAGAACAGAACAGAACAGAACAGAACAGAACATAAGTTTATGTTAAATCGACTTAGAATATTTTTTTCAGTCAAATTCTTGTTCAGAAACCAAATTTTCGAGCCAAGCACAAGAACATTTGAGAAACCATTATCTAGGTTTACAGATCAATCAGCATTTTTAATGAATTTTAATGATATTTTACACATTCAACGTCACAAAGTAGTTTTTCAAGTTTAGTATTGGATAATATTATACAAAAAGCTTTTGGTTTTTGCATGTTTTCTTTCCCCATGAAATGTTGATTGAAATAATTCACTTGGTCAGATAAGAACGGACACCTCATAAGCAGACGAGCCGCCTTTGTATTATCAGTGTCAAAAAATATTTACTAACAGGTTAATGTTGTTTAATTTTAAATAAAACACGTTAAATAATCCAATAACATACAAATGTTTACCTTGTAATCTTAGTGCGTCCTTTTCCCCAGAGAGTCTCAATGTGAATAAAATGTCACGGGCTCAAAGGTGAGACCTTATTGTTAATACTTAAAACAGCCCTGGGCCTTATATGGTATTGTATTTGCACATTGTATTCCGACCAATGCTTCATAATAGCGTGTAGTGACATTTACTCAGAAACTTCTAACGGTTCATCTAAGTCTCTTCCACCGACATACAAATGTATAACAGAACAGAACAGAACAGAACGCATCGTTTATTGCATTAAGGATTTAAACATAGTTTATCATCCATAAATACATACAAAATATCAAGATCATGTCAAGACAACAGATGCAAAGAAAATATAAAAAATTACCGAATATTATCATCAACCATACAATGTATGTAAATGGAACGCCATGGCCGTCTTATCATGTCTTGTTTGCTTATATGCGGTACATATTTCATTATATGCAGTAGATCTTTTATTAAATACAGTAGATATTTAGTTATATGTGGTAGATAGTTCATTATGTGTGGTACAAGTTACTTTATATTTGTACTTTCTTTGTTATATGTAGTACAACCCTTCTTATACGTATACGTTCTATGTACTACAAACAATAACAAATCTACTGCATATATTGGTGTTTGTACCGCACACAAATTCAAATGCACTGCATATAAAGACAGTACCACCACACATAAGTTGTTGGTAAGCAGTAAAACTACCGTTAGAACCAAAAACAGTTCCCAAATATTTGAAAGACTTTACGATTTCTAGAATTCTCCCGTTGTACTCCCATTTCTCATTTGAACGCAAAGGACCTCTTCGCCAATAAACACCATTATTTTGTTTTTTTGGTCATTAACTTTTAGGCCCCAGCGATCACAATATGACTTTAGATTGTCTAAATGTAACTGTAATTCTTGAGGCGTTTCCGCTAGTAAAACCATATCATCAGCGTAAAGCATTAATAATAGTGTCAGATCACCTATTTGTATTCCTCTGTCGGGACTCGAACACAGATATACCTCTAAGTCTTCAATAAAAATGGACCACAAAAGCGGAGAACATATTTCTCCTTGCTTCAGACCGACTGCTACTTCAATACAATCAGAAAAAGTGTACAATGTCGTACCTGACTTTTTACATGGTCGTACATTGGTTTTACTACACGCAACATTTTCCCTGCAATACCCAGATTGAACATTTTGTACCAAAGAGCATTTCTGTAAATACACTTGGAGCCACTTCTAACCCGACACTTTTCAAATTCGATTTACTCAAATACAGTTAAGATATTTATTTCAAATCTTTCAACGGTGACGATCGGTTACTTTGCACGTGTGAAAGGTACGATTTCCCCATTTTGCACGAGGAAATGTATGTGAACGAAAAATATCGATTTTCATTTTCATATTATTATTCTATAACGCAATTCAAACCGTAAAAACAGAATTTTGATTTTAAAAATCAGTCACTTCGAATGAATAACCAAGAGCGTGGTCGCGCAGTTGACATCAATGTTGCTTGCAGGCCAATCACTCAGACACGTATATAAATGTTTCATTATTTATTTAGCAATAATTTTATTTGCAAACATATGCAGTATCAACCTGTTCACTATAAAACGTAACAAAGGTGTTAATGTTTCTGTAAAGTACAATTTACATTGTATTTTGTTTCCTTACTCTGACGTACGGATTTTATTACGAATCGGTGACGTTTCTCATAGTTGGGATTTCACGTAAATATGTCATTTTGTGAATTCGGATTTTACAGTGATGTTTTTAATTAGTTATGTTTTATATGTATTTGTTATTCAATTATAATTAAATTTCGCAGAAGTACGTATGATGTGTTGAATTAATTATATTCTAAATTTGAACGAAATCCGCATTCAAATAATCCAGTTATACCGAATTATATAAGTGTCGGGTTAGAAGTGGCTCCAAGTGCACTGTCAAAACACTTGCTCATGTCAATGAAACCCGCATACAGCCGTTTACCGCTGCCAAGCATTTTTTTCTCAATTAAACCATTTAAGCAAAAAATTGCATCCACTGTTGAAAATCCTTTTTTAAACCCGAATTGGGCGTCTGAAATAATGTTCTTACATTGACAAATACATTAAAAACATGCAAATGGTCATTCTATTCAGAATTATTAGAAACTATTCTTCTAATCAATAGTTCACAAAAGAACTTACTAGTATCACAATGATATGTATGCATTATAAAACATGTAGAACCACTGTTAATCTTACAGATAAGATTTGTACAAGACTATCATGTGCTTATATAAGCTAAACCTGTTAATATCTGCCAATTTACTCTGTGTCTTCTTTGATCTTGCTCATTGTTCAGTTTTTGCCCATAATTTATTTCAACCAGGCAAGTACTGGGAAGGCGGTCCGATTTTTTTGCTCCTTACTGCAAGCTCAAAAGGTACCGTTTATCTTTTTTGTTCTTTCACCAACATTGACATCACAATATTAGGACCGTAACCAGTAAGTTTCTTATAGAAATATGTGGCACTGTATATGAAATCAAGACCTATATCGACTTCATTTAGTAACTGAACTGTTTTGTTCTTGTCTGCATCGATTAGGGTAATCTTAGAGTAACTGGGGCTGCAACGATACAAGTTTCCTTCCGTTCGGATAGGATCCTGTCCGTTATCAAATGCTGGTATTCGACTTCCTCCACACTTAAACTACGGTATTGATTCCCGTTTTTAGAGGCGCTGTGGCGTAGGGGTAGAGCGTCGGACTGCTAACCCGGAGGTCACGGGTTCTCATCCTGGTAGTGGCATTGTTTACTGCGACCTTCAAAATCCATTCATTCTGAGCGAGTATTTATCAGAGCCCCAGAATGCACTCATCGGGGTAGTTATGTAAGCTAAAAGTACTTGTTCTACAATATGTATATAGTGAATCAATAACAAAAGAATGATTAATTCATTTTTAGTTCTTCTGTGAAAAAGAGAATCTGAGACGCAACGTCCAATGTTTCGGGACGTTATGTAACACGACGTCATAAATGCAATTTTAGCCGTTTAATTCAGATATATTCGAAAAGTAAAATTATTTTATTAATCTTCTTTAAAAACGCATTACTATACTTATTTCTTATATAAATATCTTTGATTTTCTTTATTTTGCATTCATTTGAACAAAATGAAAATACATCTGTTCAAAGATGTGACACTTTCTTCCTAACAGAAGTTTTATACATGTCTGCTCGAAGGAGCCGTTGGAAATGTTTAAGATTTTAATGGCAACTTTCGGCGACATTAAACATATCGTATACGCAAAATGAGAAAGTTTGACGTAATTTTCATATTTCGTTTTTAAGTAAAAGTCCGCATGCGGATCAAGTATTTTTGTTACAGCGTGTTTGATATCGCTTCACTTAAATTGAAGGCTTAAAAGTAATTTCTGTTACATACTAATGTACAATAACCTTTTTCCTTTATTTTTATATACGGCATCACATATATTTCTTAAAATTTACTACTATGCAGTCAGAGTGAAACATGTATACGCTAGAAATTGCCAAAAACCCGCAACATCGGACGTTACGTCCCATTGGTATAACCCTCTTGACGTCAGTCAGCAGTGTCGTCTTAAATCTGGTTAAGCCTTCTTCAGGTTCACTTTCTCCGTAACCATGTAAGCCTTGAAACTTCAGACAATTGCTTTGCATCATACAATGATCTCTGTGACCGAGTGGTTAAGGTCACCGACTGATGATCACGTGTCCCTCACCGTTGTACGCTCGTGCCCTACTTGGATCGGATTCTTTATGTAGGTTCTACCAAGGTGCCCGCCCGTGACTGAAATAATGCCCGAATCTTCCTCCTCCATGAAAGCTGGAAGTTGCCATATGACCTTAGCTGTTGAGTGCGATTAAGGCTGCTAGGCATGTCTTACCATTTCATTTTACAGAAGGAAGCAAGTCTTAAGGGGGATTTACGGCTAATAACCGACTGCAACTGCTTGTTTAGAACTGGCCCCGATTTCACGACAATACATAAGTAATTACTCCCTAACATGCTCAACTTATTTCAACACTTATCAGCCCATTGAATTTTTATTCATTTAAATAAATCAAGTGTCTCAGAATCGCATTTACCCATTTATTACATTTATATACACATGTCAGTATTTGTGCAGGAAATGATGTTTTATAGGAAATAATTGATATAAGTAAATTCTTAAAATTCTTGAGCTGTACTCAAATGAGTTTTTGACTATATTTAATTTGCATTTAATATTATACAACATTTTTTTCTATCAACATGTTAATTTTATTTAAAAAATAGACTATCGTTAAACCTGGCAAGAAGAAATATTCTTATTTTTAGTGACAATTAGATTTTGAAATAACTTACCAAGCTGAGCAATAACTTAAGTATTTTCGTGAAATCATGGCATGTTGTCTTGGCAGTTTAATCAAGGTGGAGCTTGTTGTCATACTTAAGGGGTGGTGATGAGTTGGAATCTTGCTTGGAATACTTAAGTAATGAGTAGAGTATTTAATTGGTCTGTACGTGAGGGAGGCAGCAGCGCTATTTAGGTTAAGAATGTTTTCCAGGTATAGGTGGTAAGCCTCGATCTTTGACCTTTTTCCGCACCAAGTGTATTAGGTCTGGGAACTTCTTATGATCAGAAGAATTGTTATGATTTCTTAGCTTGGTTAAAGGCCCGATTTCGCCTTCTGATCATTCTTTAAGCACTTTGATTGACCCGGGGGTGGGTGCTGGGGGAGGGGGTGGGTGATTTCTCATTGATGACTATTTGGACGGAATCCATTTTTATGGCTGTTAGGCTGTTGAGGGTTTGTGAAAAGTATCTGGTTCATCACAATTCAAAGCTTCAGCAATGTACGTAAAAATAATTTTCGATGATTTTTTATTCAAATCCTTACTTCTTAACGAAAACATTAAATCAGCCATGAAAACATCATCCCCTATTTACAGGTCTTCAAGTCAATTTTGTATGTTTCGTAGGTCAGCGGAAATCACAGACGACTCGGTTCAGTTCAGCTCTTCGTGACCGAAGATATATATTGCATGTTTTTTGCATATTCACATAATACGGTACAGTGAATAGGTTTAACCCCGGCCTCTGCTGCGGAAATGGGACGTGTAGTACGGGATTTATCCGAGTAACAGGAAGTAAACAAACCGGCGCGCGCTGCTGTCAAACTGGTCGATGCACTGCCACATATTTCTCATGTTTTGTTGTTTTATGACTCAATAATTGGCCAAAAGACCTTATATTAAACTTTTTTGCACTGAATATAAATCTTGTTTACTGAAATAAACAAACAAATCTTGTGTTAAAGTGATACGAGAGATCCAACAGCTTGAACAGGTAAGGTTGAGTTTCTGGAAAAAGACAGATTTGTTTACCATGCTAATTAGTGACAGGCAACTTCAGTGTACCCGGTTTAAATACTTGACAGAATGTAGCAACTACAGATAAGCTGATAAGTCTATAGGAATTTAGCAGATTTATGTGGGCTATATTAGACTTTTTTTACCCTTTTCCCCCAAAAAATTATTAATCCCACTAAATTTTATATCATTTGAAAGCATGTAAATTTATCTTTAAAATGGTGCATATATTATATTATCTTTAATTTGTCAATAAAAAGTATGAACAGTTAAATGTATTGTGTATGGAGTTTTTCAGGGTTGGCAGAGTATTGCCAGCCCGGGAAATCCTGGGAAAGGCAGTGGCTAGAGTTACGGTACCGTAACTCTAGCCTCCGAGTCTAGAGTTACGGAAGTTCCATATCTCTAGCAAAACCCTACGAGGAAAGGCTAGAGTTACGGAAGTTTATAAAGGTATGTATATTGCTTTAATATATGCATGATAATGTGTTGTAAACTTAAATATTTCACCAGTAATCGTAATAAACTGATCTGTTGTATATACGACAATTTCACAGGCGCCATTTTGGTTATACTTAATATAATGCTAATATCGGAACTATCACTGTCATGCTGTATACTCATGCACATATTTATGTGTTCTCTGTTAACAAACAACGTTAATAAAGCAATAGTAAGATAAAGAAAAGAAGAATATTAGAATTCTAAGAGCACAATAAACGTAAACAAAAAAAAAACGAAATTTTTTAATTTAACAGCTGTACTTTCGATCACAATTATTTTTTTGTCACGATCTGAGTGCCTTCTCGTGGTGTGCCTTAGATGTAGTCAGACAATTAAATACAAAAACAACATGTGTCAACAACATATTTTACTAAACTTATATCATGCTTCGCACAAAATGTGATATAATTGTCCAACTACAATGGAACGCTCAAGTAAAGACGAATATAACAATGATATTTCCGCCAATGTATTATCAAAATGGCGGCTATGAAGACGCTGCATTTGCCGACAGATCGGTTTATTCACTATTACTGGTGAAATATTTAAGTTTACAATACATTATCATGCATATTTAAAGAAACATACATATGCCTTTATAAACTTCTGAAACTCTAGCCTTTCCTCATAGGGTTTTGCTAGAGATACGGAACTTCCGTAACTCTAGACTCGGAGGCGAGTACCCGAGCTGGGCAATAACCCTTAAATGGGCAGTCATGGGCAATACTGGGTAATATGATTTTTTTAAAACTAAAACATGATTTTTTTCAACTGTACTGGTGTTTAATTGCCTGATTTAGCATTATAATACATTAGAATGAGTACATAGATGATATATAGTGTATTATGAATATGTTTGGATGTAAGAATCTTGATAACAACTACACAAATTTATTTTTTTATTCTGAACTATGAAACTTTATTTACATCATGTGTACATTTTCCAAACTCAGTTTTCAGTGTACCACTGTCGGGTCAACAGAAAGGACGCGGTTTTGCTAAGGGTCGTGCTTTCAAACACCAATGCACGTGTTGTTTCGTGATATATGCAAATGAGATGAATGTAGCCAATCAGAAAATTAAACAACCTTCAATTCAGTATATGTCTGAGAATGTGAAAAAAATGGATGCATAGCACAAAGCCAATGTTCACTAATTTTCCTCTGCAATAACAGAAATATTGGTACATTGTAATCGACATACTCCCAAAGAACACTATTTGGACAACTTTAAAAATTATCTGCAGTTGCTACAGAAAGTGATGAAAAAAAAATTAAAATAGAGGCATTTAGAGTTTTGGAAGCCAGAACTACCTAACCATAAAAACTTATCAAACCAGAATTTTCCCGCATATTCTTTGATTTGCCGTGGTGTCCTACTGGCCAGTTAACCAAAAGCTTTCATAACCATTGAATTATTATAAATTTAATTCTATAGATCTATGATTTTAAGCTAATGGTAGGCAGTCGTCTTCTATGATTCTTATTCATGGATTTTGTACGTTTTAAAATAAAAGATGCATAGAGACCAGAGATGAAATTTCCTGAGTATAAATAATTCATCAGTACCCAGATGTAGAAAAATGTATAAATGTCCATGATTTTATTTTGCCTGCGTCTCAAAATTGTTTCCATTACCTACTGTCTGGTTAGCAGTGACACTCACCTCTCAGCAGTGCAACCAATTAATTGATATATTTATAATTCATGAATATATATTATGTTGTACATGAATTATTAAATTATATATCACAGATAGCTGAGATACATGTCTCAAGAATCACAAATTTGCATGCTGCTCTATTCAGCCATAAATTACATGAATAATTATAAATTAGTGCTACTGTTCAAATTGTATTGACTTCAAAACATATATATATATATATATATTACATAACACAGGATAACCCATTAGAGTTTTACAACTTATTTCTAGTGGGGTCTTTTGACATTTTGGCTGTGTTCATTATTACTTACTAAACATGCTTAAACAAGAATTTTAATTGCATGACATGTTTTAAAATATAAGTAATAATTTAAAATATACATTGTTGAGTGCATCACCCATAGTTTTAGTAGCACTGAAAGCTACAAACTAATCTATTTGAATATGTTATGCATATTTCATTTATAATAAATAATAAAAATATTTTAAAGTAAAAATTTCTATTGTAATACAGCATACAAATTTTTCAAGTTTGGCCAGAATAAATACATGACTATAAACTGTGCAGTAAATCGACTATGTACAGTACATTCTTTGCTATACTGGATTGTTACTGAGTGACTGATTTAATTATCGTACAACTAACAAGTTACTTAGAGTAGGAGAAAGACACTTAATGTATGGTAGATAACTGAGGGTAACTAGAAATACAATTTTGATTTATTTTGGCCTTAATGTTGCTCTTTTCTTACTTAATGAAGTAAATGTCAATACTTTTTACAGGGAAAATGGAGAAATTTCATTAGTCTGCGGAAGAAAGTGCCGTGAATAGTTATTTTTGTGTATAGCACTCCCAATTTTTGTTGTTATTTGACCCTCAGCCTCATGTCTAGCAATTCTGGAAATTAGACACCTCTAAAAGGCAGTAAATCTTGTAAAAAATGTTGTAAGATGTACCATTGTTGTATGAGTTTTAAGTGCCTGTTTCAACCATATTGCTCTCAGTTTTACGGATCAGCAGTTTACTGGTACCTTACCATTGGATGGACCATGCAGTAATATATCCCTATCATCTCTCTATATATAAAGAAACCATTAATTAAAATTCTTGGAGTAGCAATTCTCTTAGCCTAATAAAAGAACAGGATGTTACATTCTTATAGAAGCAAAGATTTCATGTTTAAAGGGTATTATCTGGTATTTCAGACATGCAAAAATTGCCTTGCCCCTAGCTCAGTGCACCCTGCCTAGTTTTGAGGGCACCCTGCCCTTTTTTGGTAGTTTAGAAGTATTTGTAGATGTTTTGCAATTCTCTTGCCATGGGAACTGTTTCACTAAATTAATTTCACTGGTGGTGCTGACTGAGAAAACTCAGTCATTTAAAAAAAAATCTGATAAAAATAGACAAGGGTATTTAAAGTTGAATAATAATTATATCTGCATTTGTGATAAACTTTTGAAATATTCAAAATATCAAGACATGTGATGATGTTTAATACCTGCTTTTATTTCATTGGCCCATGATTATAAAAAATTGACTCTTGTAATATATGCATACAGTCAAACAGAAAGTTTATTTTAAACTTACTAGTAACAACTGTTGGATAGTAACAGTCTTGTATCATATATTGTAAGAAGTACACATACAATGTAGATTATTAGTTTCATATGTTTATTGCAATCAGTATGCATGCCGAGTTCTGCATTAATTGTATTGAAAATCATAGTTTACATTTACTTGCGACATGTATATAGTTAACCTGAATTTTTTGATAAAATGATCTTTTCATTTATTATTTTAGTATTGAATAATTATACACTTTAGAAATACAGATGAGCATCTGAAGATGATGTAGATATATTGTAAATTGGGTAATATTTGTGATAATTAAATTTTAGCTATTTCTCGAATTTTCCCGCTTCGCTAATCTAAAAATCTCACAAAATTTTCATTTCACATAGATATTAACTATAATTAGAGAAAATATTCTTTCACAAGTCTAAAATTTACGATTATGCATGTCTCAGTCGTTAACAAATCGCAAAATTTTTGTCCTGCAAAATTGCCCAATTTACAGTATTGATTTGAATTGCCCTGACAGTTAAACAACACAATCGTACACTGCCATAATTTTCTGTCGGAATCTAATATAGTAGGAATTAGCAACACTTGTGAAAATTAATTATAGACACAAGTTCAAGGTGTACCCGTGGGAATTTTTACAAAGTCTGTTATGCTAATCAGGGCATAATTTGTTTTTGTTTCATATTTGGGAATAGTTATCAGAAACTTAAGTAAAACTCGATGAAAAGTATTTTTTCTTTGACAGTTTGAGGTAAAGACCGTTGTTTTTGCTGGGTTTATGTTCGTTCCGGCTTTCGTTACAGAGAATGCTCGTGATAAATGTAGAAATAGAAATATTTCATATAGCTGTAATTAATTTGCGTAGAGCCGTGTGAATTAGGTAATAAATGTGGAGCTGTAACATGGTTGTAGAGTAGGCTTTATGTTGATGAAATTAACTTTTGAACTTTACTGTTCTGAAAGTTGTTAAACTAAAATCAACACTTAAAGTTTATGAATTTTCCACTATGTATATTGCAATGACTTGGAATTTTCAGTTATTTATTCCACAACAGTCTTGTTTAATTTTAACTAACCAGAATTTAGTATATGGATCGTGCTCAAAGAAACTAAACAAATCGGAATGAATCATTTTTAGTTTATATTAGGTTATATTGATTTATTTAAGCTCGATTGTGAAGAAAGCTTTCAGCTTACTGAGTCACTCTCGAGTCTGCTTCCAGGAGTTTTGAGAAGTTACTCAACCAAAATTAAACTATTAAGTTACAATTTTCATTAGGAGGGGAAACTGTTGAGTGAATGAGTATTCTTTTGACTTTCAGTCTTTGAAAAATGGCCAGTGGTATTAGTATACTTAAATTGTATGAAACTGGAACATGCCCGAGCATACATTGGTTAAAGTGGTTTATATGCTGTAGGGTTTCATATAAATGTACAGAAAACATTACACAAGCTCACTTACATCACGTTTCTCAAAATAAAATTTGTCACACCGTAGTTTTGACAATATGTATAATAACTACCGTATACCCCCGCATAAATGCCCTCTTTTTATGAGAGAAAAAATGACTTACCTGAGGTCTAGAGACAGGCATATGAACACAGTATTCCTTATTAATATTTATTAATCAAGGGAAAATAAAAGACGCATTCATGCAAGACTTACAAAATTTAAATGTACTTTCATTGAACTACTTTTAAGCTTTCATTTTTGGTCTCTAATTTTTAATGCCCTCTGGGTAAAAAATGTAACACCATCGGGGGCGTTTAAATAGGGGTATATCGGTAGATGTATCTACATGATTGTATAAGTAGAGAAACACAGAAACAGTTTATAAAATTTAGAAGTGCCATCAAAAACATTTGTTATGTATGTTTGTACATGTATGTTGTATTATTTGCATTCAGTATGTTTTAATCATGTTAATTAGCATTGTTATTGTGAGGTAGATAGATATTACATTACTATATTTGAAGTTAGAAACCAGACAACCCATTTTAAAAGCAGATGTGAACTCGTGTGTTTCAAAAGGGGTGACGGGTCAAGGCCCTGCTATGTTTTAATGTCACATATTAGTGTTTTCTCCTTTATAGTTCTTTGAATTGAGAGTAGAAATTAAAAACGTAAATTTATTCAAATAACTCACAGTCCCAGCTACATTTTGTATTTAGAAGGACTGATTGAAATTGATTGTAGATGGACAATGTGAATGCATTATCTATCAAAATGTCCACTTGAGGTTGGACAGCTCTCTCCATTATTGAAATAAGTTACATTTATTGCGTTAACTCTGGGACTGTTAGGACAGACAGTTTCTAGACAGTATTGATCAGTCCTACAGTGTTTTTCCAGTACATTTGAATGAATGACTGACCATATCCCCAATGTCTGTTTATTGTGAAGAGATATAATCATGGAAGTATTGCTCGGATAACGGATATAGCGTGCTGGCTGTAAGATATCCTTTCCTAGTTCCTATAAAAATTGTAGATACTTTAAGCCAGAATAGTATTTCAGCTAAAACGTTTTAATTCTCGTTATGGATTTTTTTTTGTTTTTTTTAACCAGGTTTTCCGAAGGAAAAATCCTGGTTATTAGATTGGGGTATGTCGGCGGGCGGCGGGCGGGCGGGCGGGCATAAACAATTTCTTCTGTGCGCAACTCCTCCTACATTTCTCAACGGATTTCAACCAAACTTTCACAGAAGTATTGTCATGAAGTGCCCTGGCGCATATTGTCAGGGTTTTGTGATTTGGTCATTTTTGACAGAATTATGGCCCTTTGTTTTTTTTTCACATGTAATTCTTCTGTGCGCAACTCCTCCTACATTTCTCAACAGATTTCAACCAAACTTTCACAGAAGTATTGTCATGAAGTGCCCTGGCGCATATATTCCGGGTTTTGTGATTTGGTCATTTTTGACAGAATTATGGCCCTTTGTTTTTTTTTCACATATGTAATTCTTCTGTGCGCAACTCCTTCTACACTTCTCAAGGGCTTTCAACCAAACTTTCACAGAATTATTGTCACCAAGTGCCCTGGCGCATATTGTCGGGGTTTTGTGATTTGATCATTTTTGACAGAATTATGGGCCTTTGTTTTTTTCCACATAATGTAATATATATAGAGAAATACTCTTCTGTGTGCAACTCCTACATTTCTCAAGGGATTTCAACCAAACTTTCACAGAACTATAATTGTGAACTAAAGAATTTTGAATATATAATGTTCTGCCCCTGGTCGTCCGTCCGTTAGCAATTTTGTGTCTCCTTATTTAAGTATATATAAAAGGGAGAATACTCTGTTATTATAAAAGGGAGAATACTCTGTTATTACTGTCTATTTTTAGAATAGATTACCAGTCCTGTATACTTTGGAGTATTCTGTTACAGTAAGATGACAAAATTTCTCATGAGACCAGCGGTTCAAACCCCACACAGAGCAAGTTTTTTTTTTTTTTTTTATTTTGTTTTTTTTTATAATTTTTGCCTGAATTATGGCCCTTTGCTTTTTTTCCACATATGTTATATATAGAAGAATACTGTCACGTGCCCACTTCCTCCTACATTTCTCAAGATATTTAAACCAAACTCTCACACAACTGTTGTCATCAAGTGCCCATGTGCATATTGTCTGGGTTTTGTGTTTTGATCAATTTTGCCTGAATTATGGCCCTTTGCTTTTTTATGCCCCCGAAGGGTGGCATATTAAAATTGCACCGTCTGTCCGTCTGTCCGTCTGTCCGTCCGTCCGTGCGTCCCCACTTACAAATTCGTGTCCGGACTGTAACTTTCTCATGCATTGAAGGATTTTAAAATAACTTGGCACACATGTCTAGCACATCAAGACGACGTGTCGCGTGCAAGACCCACATCCCTACCTCAAAGGTGAAGGTCACACTTGGAGTATGAAGGTTATGGAATCCTCTATATATGCACACATTCGTGTCCGGACTGTAACTTTGTCATGCATTGAAGGATTTTAAAATAACTAGGCACACATGTCTAGCACATCAAGACGACGTGTCGCGTGCAAGACCCACGTCCCTAGCTCAAAGGTCAAGGTCATACTTAGAGTTTGAAGGTAATGGATTCCTCCATATAAGCATATATGCACACATTTGTGTCCGGACTGTTACTTTGTCATGCATTGAAGGATTTTAAAATAACATGGCACAAATGTCTAGCACATCAAGACGACGTGTCGCGTGCAAGACCCACGTCCCTAGCTCAAAGGTCAAGGTCATACTTAGAGTTTGAAGGTAATGGATTCCTCTATATAAGCATATATGCACACATTCGTGTCCGGACTGTAACTTTGTCATGCATTGAAGGATTTTAAAATAACATGGCACAAATGTCTAGCACATCAAGACGACGTGTCGCGTGCATGACCCACATCCCTACCACAAAGGTCAAGGTCACACTTAGAGTTTATAGGTAATGGAATCCTGTATATATGCATACATTTGTGTCCGGACTATAACTTTATTATGCTTTGAAGGATTTTAAAATAACTGTGCACAAATGTCTAGCACATCAAGCGGATGTGTCGCATGCAAGACCCAAGTCCCTACCTCAAAGGTCAAGGTCACACTTAGTGTTTAAAGTAATGGAATACTGTATGCATGATTACTCTGTCATGCATGGAAGGATTTTAAAATTACATAGCACATTTATTGAGCACATGGAGAGGACACAGACTGTGAGGCACCTCTTTCGGGGGCATTCGTCACTTGGGAGGGACAGCTCTTGTTTACACATGTAATATATAGAGGAAGACCTTTGTTTCTTTTTCACATTATGTATATCTACTTACTTTAAAAACACATTTGCGCTGGCCAGCAGACTGGAAAATGAAAACCTGGTTTTGTGACAATTTCCTGTCACTTGTTTTTTTTTAGCTCAAAGGTGAGCTATTGTGATCACCTGGTGTCCGTTGTCTGTCTGTTGTCTGTCCACACTTCAATTTGTGTAATGCTATAGAGGTTGCATTTTGCATTGGATCTCTATGAAACTTGGTCAGTATGATTGCCTAGGTGAAATCTAGGTCGATCTGCGGTCAAAAACTAGGTCATTAGGTTAACTCTTAGAAAAACTTGTCAGTTGGGTGCTTGTTTCACTAGCGGATCCAGGGGGGCACCGGCCCGCGCCGGGCCCTAAAATTCCCCAACCTTACATAAATTTATATTTTCTGTTTCCGAAATCGGTATCTTAAAAGTATCAAAAACACGTTTTGAAATGCAGAAAAATGCACAGAATGGCACCCTCGAAAATTTTTTTTTTCGGGGGAGCATGCCCCCGACCCCCCTAGAAGGTGCCTCCCTGTTTTTTAACCTCTGGCTATGGTCCTGGCATTGTTCGTTGCCATTCACTTATACATGTTAATTATACACTAGCTCGCTCCACCGCTATTTAGTGTTCAATTACTTAAAAACAAAAAATAAAACACAGTCATAATTGCCATCTTATAAGGCTTGCGCCAACAAATGGCAAAAAGTTACGCCCCCAAGACCAAATCCTGGATCCGCCCCTGTGTTACAACATAATGAGCCAAGTTCAATCAAAATTTGGCAGGAAATGTTTCGAATGCTATAACGTACACCTGTGTTGTTCAAAGAATTGTTAGGATGTAAAACTGAGAAAGGTTGTCAATAATGAAAAAGAGAAACAATAGAAAACTTCTTTTCTATGAATTTTAAGTCCAAAATGTAACTGTTATGTTAGTTTGTGAAAGAAAAGTTACTAGAGGCACAGGTGGGATCAGTGCTAAACATACATACAATGTATTCTTAAAACTTACCTTATCGTGCTTTATAAAACATGTCTGCTTATTAACAAATGATAATTGTTCGCTGGTTGTATTTGAGTTCTTATTCTTTTATTACTTTATTTTCAGGAGAATAAAATAACTTCAGAGTACATTGACCTGTGAAGAACAAGAACACAGTGATTTTCGTTGTTTGGCATCAGGTAAGATACTGCAAAATTGACTTGAGTCTAAAATTATGTAAAAAGAAAAACTTTTTAATGCAACACTGCCTTTTAGCTCACCTGGCACAAAGTGCCAGTGTGAGCTATTAGGATTGCATTACGTATGTCAGATGTCGTACGTCCATCCACCATTTCCTTCAAACGACATCTCCTCTGAAACCACTGGGCCAGTGTTGATGAGACTAAAGCTCTATCAAAGTTGTTCAAAGAATTCCATTCCATGCAGAACTCTGGTTGCTATGGAAAAACTTTAAAAATCTTATCCTCTGAAATCACAAGGCCTAGAGCTAACATATTTGGGATGTAGCATTGTCTAGTGGACCTCTACCAAGATTGTTCAAATTATGACCCTGGGTCAAAATTGACCCCACGGGGTGGTCACTAAGTTTTGCATAGGCTTCATATAGGAAAAACTTTAAAAATCTTCTTCTCTGAAACCACAAGGCCTATAGCATTGTCTAGTGGACCTCTACCAAGATTGTTCAAATTATGACCCTGGGGTCCAAAATTGACCCTGGGGTCAAAATTGACCCTGACCGTGGATGGTCACTTAGTTTTGCATAGGCTTTTAAAAAAAAAAAAAAAAAAAAAAAAAAAAAAAAAGAGAAAAAAGAAGGGAGAAGAAAAAAAAAAAAAAAAAAAAAAAAAAAAAAACGCAAAAAAAAAAAAACCAAAGGGGAAAAAAAAAAAAAAAAAAAAAAAAAAAAAAAAAAAAAAAAAAAAAAAAAAAAAAAAAAAAAAAAAAAAAAAAAAAAAAAAAAAAGAAAAAAAAAAAAGGGAAAAAAAAAAAAAAAAAAAAAAAAAAAAAAAAGGGGGGAAAAAAAAAAAAAAAAAAAAAAAAAAAAAAAAAAAAAAAAAAAAAAAAAAAAAAAAAAAAAAAGGGCGGCCGGGAAAAAAAAAAAAAAAAAAATGTCTTTATATAGCAGTTATGAAGACATTGATACGTCCAGATTCTTTTAGAATTAACAGTACAGGCTGCGTGACTCCCTAAAATTATCGAGTGGTGCAGATCATAATGGCAGAGTATTGATTTTAATATCTAAACGTCTGTAGACTTGACATGAGTTATTATTGTCTTGATGCTTTTTCGAATCTATGAATTATTCCTTTAAACCCTTTTAATAATTTTCATGAAACATAAGTACATGTATGATATAATCAGGTGAAGAACCAATGTTGCAACTGTGAGTATAAATTGGCTGAACATCAAGTGAAGGACTTTTTGCTTATCAGCAACGAATTTGATGAATTTCACAGAGTGGAAAAATAAGTTTGAAATTGGCAATAGAAATTTGAACCATTGAATCCCATACTTCAGTAATTTCATCTAGAAACAAGTCATTGCTTTTTCCAGAAAATGACAATATATTATAGAAACCCAGTGGAAGCCCCATGTGTTATTAGAACAGGAAATATTGCATCAAAATCATATCTGACATAAACATTGGCTTAAATTGTCATGGGATTTGTCTGTTTCATTCTGAAGCCTTTGTCAGTAAGCGGATATTGTATGTGACACTATATCCATTTGTAAGAGGGTTGATAAAAAAATCCATAGAACGTGCTTTAGCATTTATTCTATGCAGGAAAACCAAAATACATGAAAAGTGCAGTCCACTAAAAATTTAATCCTTGTGTATGGAATGGCAAAGGGAAATTTAGTCAGTCACTAAAAGTCATACTCATTAAAGATAAGATGGCAATTTAACTTTGTCACAATCCTTCTGTCACAGGAAATGGAGTTTTATCAGATTTTGTAGAAAAGAAAGTGTCTCTTACTTTTTATGCCCCGAAGGGTGGCATATTAAAATCGCACCGTCCGTCCGTCTGTGCGTCCCCACTTACAAATTCGTGTCCGGACTGTAACTCTGTCATGCATTGAAGGATTTTAAAATAACTTGGCACACATGTCTACCACATCAAGATGACGTGTCACGTGCAAGACCCCTGTCCCTAGCTCAAATGTCAAGGTCACACTTAGAGTTTAAAGGTAATGGATTCCTCTATATATGCATATATGCACACATTCGTGTCCGGACTGTAACTTTGTCATGCATTGAAGAATTTTAAAATAATTGGGCACAAATATCTAGCACATCAAGACAACGTGTCACGTGCAAGACCCACATCCCTACCACAAAGGTCAAGGTCACACTTAGAGTTTATAGGTAATGGAATCCTGTATTTATGCATACATTTGTGTCCGGACTATTACTTTATCATGCTTTGAAGGATTTTAAAATAACTTGGCACAAATGTCTAGCACATCAAGTGGATGTGTCTCGTGCAAGACCCAAGTCCCTACCTCAAAGGTCAAGGTCACACTTAGTTTTTAAACTAATGGAATACTGTATGCATGCTTACTCTGTCATGCATGGAAGGATTTTAAAATTACATAGCGCATTTATTGAGCACATGGAGAGGACACAGACTGTGAGGCACCTCTTTCGGGGGCATTCGTCACTTGTGGCGGACACCTCTTGTTTTTCTCAAAATATTACTGTGGTACATTTTATGCAATGCTGTTGTTGACAAAATCCACTGTTTGAATACATTGTTGTTCAATATCAGTTGGGTGTCTATCATGTTCCTCTTGGTGAGAGTTTTCCTTAATGCCGACTTCATGCGCTCATATGTTTTGACACTCTCTTGGCCTGTTTTTCTGAGTTCACCTTGATGCCAACTTCATGTACCTCATCTGTTTTGACACTCTCTTGTCCTGTTTTACAAGTTTTTAATCATTACTGCAGTTAGACTTTTTATTATTACAGTGTTTTTTTTTCAGTCTGAGGGGAAAGGTGGCGGGGCCCGTCAGGAGGGGAATTTTTACATCATTTTGCCAGAAAAGGGGAAATTTTATAAAAATGTATAAAATATACTGTTTAAAAATGTAATATTATAAAGAACTAAAACTATCAAGTATGTAAATGACATTATTCTTTTGCCAAATATAAAGAGAGGACATAAGAATTTAACATAACAAAATTTTATATAAATTACTGGTGTCAGGAACAAAACTTAGCAGTATTGGTGTTAAAACACACGTGAATAATAAGTAATACTTCTTTTTTTCAATTGAAAACATTGTATAGTATGTTTTTTTCTTCTTTGGAACACACGTTTCGTTGAAAAAATAACAAAAATCGGGGTCGCGAAAATAGATGACAAACGAAAAATCGGCGATTTTCGGCTGATTATTTCTCATGTAAGGTGTCAAATAGCTGCAAGAAATTATTCTGGAGCTTTAATTTATGAAAACCTATGTTTTTATAACAAGTTTGGCCAACTCTTGATTAAATAAATCTAAGATTTTTTTCAACATTTTGAGGGGAATTTTATGTCAAAAATGGGGAAAAATATATATTAATTTTGGAGGGAATGGGGCCGAATTTCGGCCCCAAAAAGGCCCCCAAAAAAACACTGTATTATAAAACTTTGAAAAGGTTTTATAGTTTAGTTTATATTTTAATTTTAGCTTATAAGTTTATTAGTTGTGGTGTGAACTTGTAAGGTGTAATGACTGCTTCGCTAAATCAAGCTTTTCTAGCAGGTGATTCGTCCCTTGGTATAAACTGAGAATAATTCCCTAGTACAGTCAGCTAAACATTGTTAGTGTCAGTTTGCGAACTGTTTTTGTGCAGACAGAAGTAATGTTCTGGAAAAACGGGCTGTAATATGAAATGCTTTATGAGACATGAGAGGAATACTTTTGTCTTCCGCGGCTGAAAATTATCTGTTACTCTATGACAAACAATATTGAATTGGTTACGAGTCCAGAACTAACTTGACAATAAACTTGCATCAGTAAACAGCGTATATTTGATTATTCCGAGTTTTTATCTTGTTTATTCAAATATTTGTTGATGTATTGTCGCCAAAAATCAATTTTAGACACAGATATGAAATGCATCTGAGGACGAGAGACTATATATCTATGTTTACCATAGATTTGTGCAAAAAGTGTTTTTGTTCACAAAAATGAGGTTTTAGATAGCTTTGCCGTCTTCCAGTCTTTGCCAGATTGCCACGGCTCTCCCAGACCTTGGTCACATTGGGTCCGAAGTAGGTATGTGCTCAGGTGAGGTTATGAGGCATCTTGGCCCTCATGTAGCCAATCATCATGCAAATTGATCAGAATATTTGTCATGTTAAGGTCAAACAGAATGTTTGTGTTTATTATAAACAGTTTAAGGATGAATTCCAGTACTCATGTGAGCGACATGGGCCTACTTGTTTAGAAATTGCTGTGTCAATTTTGATAGGGCATCCTATTAGAATGTCCTAAATTTTTAGGTACCACTGCAAATGAATTATACAGACTGTCCTGTTGAATGGAACATATTTTGGTGGGGGCTGTTTTGATCTGAACAAGGATGCATTTAGGTTGCCACTTGGCTGTTAACAATTCAGTATGTGTAAAGTACTTAAATATTCTCCTCAAGGAGTGTTACCAAGTTCTTGCTTTTCCACCATATTGTTGATTTTAATGTTGTTTTATATATTTAAGCTGACAAATTATCTAAGAACTCGGTAATGCAGCCATGAAAATTGTAAGCTTTGCATTAAATCCCCATCTAGCTGTGCAGATTTAGTTTCTAAATTGAATTTCTTGATGCAACCTCATGGCTTAATGAAAAATATTTCAAACGAGAATGATTTATTGAGGTAGCTGATATAATTGACAAATTTCTTGATAGTTTAATTTGGCTAAGATGCTGAACGATTTGTTAATTAATGCTGAGATTCTGAAATGTTTGACATCACACCTTTGATGATAATATATTTTCAATCTGGCAATTGATTTTAAAGAGAAAATATTCTAAAAATAATGTCTTAATATAACATTCTGCTTTCCTTATTTAAATTTGGCGATGCATTTACAGATCAGGAAACTGTTACTTGGAATTCCCCCGATTTCCCTTCCGAGAAGTTTTACCCGCTGTTAAAATTAATGTGACTGAACTGTGCTGACCATTTAGTAGTGTAAATGGAGAACTCCTGAACGTTGAGTGAAAGCAACAGCCTGATAATTGATATTTACTTTTCATTATGGATTCTGCTTACGGCTGATTATACAGTATGTTCCATTGATACATTTCCATTAAATAAATCAATAGGGGAAAAAAAGTAGGTGCAAAAACATGTAACAAAACACTAGGAAAAATCTTGTCAGATTTTGCTGACGTAGTTAAATATTGGATATGGGAGTGAAAATCAAATGCAATGTAGTGGATTTGGCAATTTTTTCTTTGATTTTTAAAGAGGCACTCCCTAACACTGTTATCTAATTTAAAAATAACTTTAAATAATAGAGTTTTTGCCTAAAATGTAAGCTTAGAATGCATTCCAGTCATCATAGATAAAATCAGCATTGAAAGATAGGTTGCAGTACTGCAAAACATTCATTAATCTATGCAAAGAGAATGGAGGGTGGATAGTGATTTATTTATATCAGAACTGGTTCTGATCATTATATGCTTCAGTAAAATGGGGCATTTTTGGATTTATGTTGTTCCTCAAAATTGTGTTTATGTATCAAGTTACATTCATATAATTATAATTAATTGGCTAGATGTAGGGAGTGCGCCTTTAAAATTTCCCAAACTGTAGACTACAGTAATTGTATAATGGCGTTCCAACCAGCAGCGTAATTTCAAGAGGAGCGAGATCGTTGTTAGACATTGATGTATCAAATTATAGACATTAAGTATTCAGCAAGGATTTAAAATTGTATGGTGACAGAAACTTGAAGTTTTGAAAATTGTTGTCTTCTCTGAATTTTAGCAAAACCTCGGATGTTTTTTTTTGTGTTATTCATATAGTCTAGCTGCAGAATTCCCGGTATACATTTTAATTGCTTTAATAGAAAATTGTTCCATGGATATGAAGTCACGAGAGAATTGTAGAAATGACAATTTCAGTTTATTGTCTGGAAAAAGGTTTCTTGGAAAAGGCGTTATGTTTGATGGGATAAATTCAATATATATATATTTTTTTTAACCTTCAAGTTGTTTTTCCTTAGATATTCAAGGCTTAAATAGTCATCATAAGTTAATTTTATGGTTAAAGTTGGTATACCTTGTTTTAATTCTGTGAATTAGAGAAACAGTTATAGTATATTGATAGTTCATTGCATTTTTACCTTAATTGGAAACTTATAATTGGCTCCACAGCTTTGCTATATGTAATTATCTGACCACTGTTTCATGCAGTTATATGATGTAATATTTTAGTTCTAATTATAGAACACTGTACTGATATTACTGTTATTGTTCAGAAAAGTTTACAATTGACAGGCATAGAAGGGTATTTGATGCAAATATAGGTTACCTGGTGTGTTATTAGTGTTATAGAAGTTGTAAGAACAAATAAGCGTTTTCATGCGCTAGACTGACCACATGAATCTGGCCCCTGAACATCACTATATTAGTAAATACTGAAAATGTCCGCTTAGAACTAAATTAGAAAAAAAAGATGAATACTCTCTTCAAAACTATAAAAAAAATAAAATGAATCATTAATTTTCAGGTCATCCGATCCCAGTGAAACAATGGTGGCAAAATTGATTTGAATTCCCGCATGAATTACCAGCTCAGCGTAAAAACTTGATAAACACACGGGGATCAGAGAGGAATCTTTAAATGGAAGGAGTGTTTCTCGCCTCTTGAAGAATTGCACTGTATGAGATATCACTTAAAGTTCTGTTATATCTCCCCGAGTACAGACAGTGCGTAAGGTGACAGCGTTTATATCACAAGTTAAGGGGGAATAGTCTATGGTGAGAAATTCTGGTTTGTTACCTTCGAATAGAGGAGTGAATGACTTAATGTGTGTACAGGATTGTATAGCACACAATGTAAGTACAATGCATATATTTATTTAATTGATTTTACTTGTAGAATTATTTTTAAAGAATCATACTAAAGTAGAATTGTGCCACCTATTTAATTATTTATGAATTTTTTACATGATGCTTGTGATATCATTAAGAAATAATAAATGCTACGCACTCGTGATTTAATTACTACGCATCAAAATTCCTGACTGTATTTTATTCAACGGTAAAATATAGGGAACAATTTATTATTTCGATTCTAACACATTAGTTTCTTTGAACAACTTGATTTAACGCGTAGTAGTACATCATTGTAATCTCAAAACGTGAGATACGATTGGATGCGCTTGTTTAAATACGTCACATCGTTAGGTCATTTAACGCACGTCGTCCTTGGAAAAACGTGCTGTATTTTATCGTAAAATAAAATACATGCTTTTCCCTATATGTTTATATAGGAAAAGCATCCGCTTGTGTTAGAATAATTCTTTTAAAATTTATATTTTTTAGTTAACGTTTCTGCAGCTCTGATTCCTTAATTGTACAATTCCCCTGTCAAATTATGACCGTGGTTGGCCATTGCCATCATGGATGGACCATGGTTGACCATTGCCATCATGGATGGACCATGGTTGGCCTTGCCATCACGGAGAACCATGGTTGGCCATTGCCATCACGGATGAACCATGGTTGACCATTGTCAGAATTATTTCATGAAGGTACTGTCAATCATAGCATAGTAACCATGGTGGTTTATTGTGACCATGAAGCCTACCATGGTCATTGAAACATTGACAGTGACTATGGTTGAACTGTGGTATTATTATTCTGTTTGATCATTGTCAACCATGGTTGATCAAAACTGGGAATAGGTTATAGCAAATGATTTGTTTCTAATTGGTTTCATTTTCTTTTTTAATGGATTGAGCTTAGCAGAAAGTGGGAGAAGAAATGTATGCTCAGCTGTTATTTGGTTAGATGGCAATTAATTTAATTGATTTATTTTACAAAGTTGTAACACAGAAACTATTGATTGCAATTTAGATCGTTGATCAGTTGGGGAAACTGTTTTTTCTGAGAAATCAAATGAAATTTTGCAGGCATAATTATTTGCACGTCAGTAGTATTATGTAAATCCTTGGTGCTGTGGGAGATATTGGCAATGCTATGTTGGCGTGATTTGAGCTTTTAATTATTGACGCATTTTGTATTAATGAATAAAATATTAATGAATATATTAAAAATTCACTGTGTCAAAGTTTTTTGGATTTCTTTGATGGCGACAGGTGAAAACAGATAAGGTTTCATGCAGAGACTTATGTTTGTAATTCATTGATCCAGCAAACTATTTATAATTTTTCTGAAAATATATATCTTGCCATAACACTGTTACAATTCATGAATTATTCATAAAATATTCATGAACAGATCATGTTCAGATTTTATGGAAAAATTCTTTATTCCTTGCAGTTAAAATGAGAATGATTTTTGAAATGTTCATCAATTAATAGTTGATGATCATTATGATTCTTTAGTAGTTCATAAACTGTTCATGAAGTCTTTTCAAGAGTAGTAAACTGTTCATGTCCAAAAGTTCATGAACACCAATCAAGAACTTACTTATTTCAGTTCATGAACCATTCTGAAATGAAAGGCTTGAAATGTCCATGATTTCATGAACTGCATAACAAACATGTACAGATTAGAATCGGGAGATTTCACTTTCTCACGCAACAAATTTCATATAGCAGAATAAAATATAAAATGGCCAGACATCATTAGAATCTAACTTACGTGCATGTTCACTGCATGTTCACGTAAACCTTACCTCATATATTATGCAGAATTAGGTAGAAGGCATTTGAAGATCAATCTATGTAAAGGTATGTCTAGGTCATGGATAGTTCAGCATTGTTAGAAGAAATAAGGGCTGTTTGGGAAGAGGCTGTGTTCTGTCCTTAAGGGTTTTGCTTTGGCATTTGAGATAAAATGTAATTTTGAATTATTTTTCCATCTATGTTTAAGGCTTAATTATGGTACTTACCAATGGTGAATTGAAGTTTGTTGTTTAACCTTTATAATATTTGATACTGTCATGTTTCTTTCTAGAGGTATGTACAGTACAGTTCTTGTAATTTGATCCTTTTTTCTGACTGGCATAAAGTGACAGGTCTTATTATATCAAAGTTGTCTTTTTATCAAGACAATATTTACTATGAAATTGACCTTTGGTTCCTAAATGAAATTGGCCTTTGGTTCCAAAATGAAATTGGCCTTTGGTTCCGAAATGAATTTGGCCTTTGGTTCTGAAATGAAATTGGCCTTTGGTTTCGAAATGAAATTTGCCTTTGGTTCCGAAATGAAATTGGCCTTTGATTCCGAAATGAAATTGGCCTTTGGTTTTGAAATGAAATTGGCCTTTGGTTCCGAAATGAAATTGGCCTTTGGTTCCGAAATGAAATTGGCCTTTGGTTTCAAAATGAAATTGGCCTTTGGTTCTGAAATGAAATTGGCCTTTGGTTTCGAAATGAAATTGGCCTTTGGTTCTGAAATGTTTGGTCTTAATATCGAGGGCTGTCTTAATACTGGATGGTCTTATTTTGATATCGGAACTTTACTCACAGTGATACTAACTTAATCTTGCAAAGTTATTAATACATGTAGAACAGATTCTTTTACCCTTTCAGTGAGCTGACATACATGTTTCAAATAAACTTGATGCACAGATAAAAGACCACTTTATGAGACTGTGTGCACCATATGGGGGAAATATCAACAGATAGCGGTATGGATCACTGGGTCTGCCCAAATGATAGACAACTGGCTTTGAGAGCTAAGTAAGTAATATTCTATATATAACTGAGCATGTTTGTGGTGCTAATTTAAGCTCATCTGAACCGAAGGCTCTGGAATGACTTTTGGTGCAGAAGGGTAACATATATCATTCTGAGCCGTCTCGTTAACATTTCAATTATGGCTCTTCTACTCCATGTCAGATTTTCACAAAACCGTTACTTTGACTTCTTTCGAAAACAAGAAATGGGTCTGGTTCACTACATGTACATACATCAGTGTTACTTAAAATAGAAAATTCTTGAAACAGCTTCTCATGAACCAATGAATGAAATGTCATCAAACTAATACTCTGCAGGGTAAAGCAGGAAAAGGGTCTGCATATTTTAAGTCATTTAGATTTTCTTTTCACAACTAAATTATTTAATTGGCTTATAGGGCTTTTATTAGTCCCATACCAGTTATAAGACCAGTTTGTGCACAATAGGTTTACACTGTTCTGTCTGTCTGTCTGTCTGACTGTCTGTCCATCTGCAATTTCGTTTCTTTTCTGTAGCTTTCAAAGGCATTGAATGATTTTGATACACTTCGCACAATTGTTACCCGTACCACAAATATGTCGTGCACAACAACCAGCCACCTACTCCCAAGGTCAAAGTCACACATATTATTAAAGCTCAAAACACTACTTCATACAATTTTGTTTCCTGTCTGTATTTTGCACATGCATGGACTAATTTTGATATAGCTTCAGTTCACACAATTATTGTTAAATACATGTATCACAAGGAAGTGTCATGCACAACAACCAGCCACTCTATCCCATGGTCAAGGTCATACTTTGGGCTCAACCACTAATTCATACAAATAGGTTTCGGATCTGTATCTTCCACATGCATGGACCAATTTTGATGTAACTTCACTCCAGCACTACAAAATGTAATTTCTCAGGAACATTTATGTATTACATTCTACATGCATTGACTGATTGTGCAGAGCTCCAAATTATGAAGCTGGATATATTTGTGTATTTACCCAATTAAAATCATAGAGAACCAACTTTTAATTAAATCAAATCATAGCAGTTATTACCCATTATAACTTCGAGTTGATTTGACAATCATTTTAGAATACTGACTTATCATTGAAAGCTTTAAGACTCACTTAAGGAGATTTCTCTAATTATACATCTGTGTGAAATGATTATTTCAGTAAATTTGTTCAAAAGTGTCAAAAAATTAAATCATTTTACCTAATATACAATAATTTCTGCACTCCATCTTGTTCTCATACTGTTAACCACATGTTTTCAGTTGCATGTCCTAAGAAAAATTGTAAGACAATATGGCTGCCACTTTTCCCATCTCTCTAATTGATTTTGACTGTCGATAAATCATTTCTAGAACCAAAATTTCTCTCCCAGTCTTGTAATTGCGCTGCACGAGGATCCATTTAAGTTCTTGCCTTGTGGTATCATATCGATATTGATTAATTATATCTAGAAGTGGCCCTTTACCAAATAACTGTCTGTTTCAACTTATTTTATTAGACAATAGAATGTTTCAAGTAGATTTCAATGTCAGATCATGGTAATTAATGTAATTGTCTTGGGGAAAATCAAGCAAGATTACAGGGCTGTGTTAATTCTCTGCTTTTATTCTCAATTTAGCTTTCAAATTGGTAAAGCAATAAAAGGAGTTTGTTACCATTCTCCTTAAAGTTTATAAAAATAGGGCACAAAATTTCCTTATGGAAGAATTTCTTCAGACTTGGTATGTTGACCGAGAATCAAATCTGAAAAAAATAAAAAGTAAAAACCATAGGTAACCGAATTATCTGCCCTTCAAAATGAGACTGAAGTACATAGATTGAACCGCTTTTTCTTTATTGTATCCCAAGGGCAGGTAATTCAAGATCAAAGCCAGAGACCTAAGTCTATTTCTTGTTGTTTTTTTCTGATTTGATTCACATGTTTAAGTTTTGCAGAACTCAGATGAATTTAGTTCAAGAAGTCATAAGATAATTTCTAAACAATAATTAAAAATATTCATGAAACACTTTGATTGTAATTGATAGAAGTTCTTCGATCGTTATATGGGATTCAACAGGTTGTTCTCTGTTGAAAATAATTGAATTGGATAGTATCATGTGAGATCCTTGTTGAATAGAGGTTAAAAGACACAAATAGACAGGGAGATAGCCCCGTTTGAACCCGTGTATGGTTTATGAGATCATTACATTTCCTAGCGGGGCGGCATATAATGAATAATGGCATTTGTAATGCCAAATCCATTCCATAGAATTCTGTTGAAGGCAAGATTAATATTTTTATCATTTTCGAATTAAGAATTTTTCTTTTCTGCAAAGAGCAGAATTTTATATTACATATTGATGAACACTCCATAATGTCAGACGTTTGATATTTTTGCTTTTTTTCATAAGGGTTATGAAACAGTTACAAATATTTACAGGTCTATATTACAGGAATAAGCAAATAAATTGCAAGGGAGCGTCAGGGAACTAACTTGTTATTAGAATTTCTGATATAACAGAGGCCTAAAATAGTCAAACGTCGTTAAAAGTCAAGCCGCAAAGACTATAGACTTGAATTATTAATAGGTGAACTTTTCCTTCTGAAATCACATTTTGCAAACCGTAAATTCTTACACCCACTTACCTTAAAGACAGATTGTAAAAGAAATTGTCTAAAACTAAGTATAGCGATTTGCTGATTAGCTCCTGGGCTGCTGATTTATTACACCAGGGGAAAGACAGAGGGGATGTGTGATACATCAGACCGTATGGTATAATCCGCCTGTACCAGCGTAAAAGAGAACTATAATTAGTATCTTAAGCTCTCTACCATGTTGTGAAATCGTGGTGAAATCGTGAAATCCTAAATTGGTGAAATATTATTGTTGTCAATAAAGAGAAGAAATTTTCTCCAGGAAAAATGTTTTAAGGCACCATAATTATTATCTCTTCTTTAAATTATTGTTCTTTATGTAGTCAGTATAAGGCAAAAAGAAACATATATTTCTGTTTTGGATGTCCTTGCCAAAAAAGTTATGATTGTTTGGTCAGCAGTTTTTTATTTTTCAACCCTAATTTTTTTCCTGCTGACCTCAAACTTTTTTTTGAAAGAACGTGATCAAAAAGACCATTTCGAGGGGTCAACACGAAGCTATCCTTTCAGGTTCTATTTTTATATGTACTTAGAATAGTTTCACGTTGACCCCTCAATTTCAATGTTATAGAGCAAAATACTAAGGTAAAAAAAACCTAACCTAAAACTGCCGACCAACCTTAATTTTTTTCCCATTAAGAGACATTTTTTATTGGTTAGACCTTTAATTGATTTGAACTTTGTTACAGACTTGGTACAGGATGGTCTGTGCACACAAACAAGTTCAGCTCGTTCCAGAAGTCGCAGCACCTGAGCGCAGAGGAACAGGAACAAATCATGAACGTCATACAGAAAGCAGACTATCTAGAAAATGTAGAACAAGAAAGGATTGGGTACGTGCCTGTTCCCACATTTAATTTAAAATTTGAAAAACAGTTTCAACTTTCATGTGGAGTGAGGGTACCTAGCTGAGCAGTTGCTGAGCAGATCACTTTTTATTTGGCAATGGTTATAATGAAGCTCAGCTGTATATGTGTGGTCAAGATATGGTACAGTTTATAATTCAAAGATAGTCATTGTTTTAAAAATTGGTGCAAAAAAGTAATTTTGTTACCCCACCCACACTTTTGAATATTAAAAAAACATCATTTTTCGGTATTTTAATGATTCTGCTGTTTGTATTGAACAGTCTGTTTTGCAAGTAGGTTAGCTGATCATTCAGGAAAATGGGAATAAATCACAGCAGTCTGTAAGTGACAGTCTCACCTAAAGGTTACTAAGTATTCATTGTGACGCATTTATGAAAATTAATTGGTCAGGCGCGACACACACCGCATGCCGCGCTATCGATTTATTGTAGTAAATGTATCAAAATGGACAATGACCTACTTGGTATTTGAAATTATTTTCTGTAAATCAGCACTATTCCCTAGTTTATTAAAGCGACTGCACTCCAGATGGAGAAGTTATGCTAAAAAAAGAAAATTTTCAATTTCAAGAAAACAATTGTCATTACTGTATCAGGGGCATTGTATTATGATAACGTGACAAGTTTTCTAACAAAAGAAACAATTAAAATGTGTTGTTTTGCTTACTTTTATTGTAGAAAATATCACCCCGTGACTAACGGGGTGGGCTCTTTGGTATATCAATATTTTTAACTCGCATCAAATCAGCTAACTTCGTAGTGTAGTAGGTTAAGCCCCTGTAAATTTTTTTGTAAGCGCAAAGATCCGAGTTCAAAACCTGGCTCGGGTAAATATTTTTTTCTACCTTTATTTTTAGCTCTTACACAAAGAAAATAATCTTGATGCTGACAAATTGAATATATATTGATTTTACCAAAAAATTAAAATTTACTAAGAATTTGGAGTGCAGTTGCTTTAACACCAGTATATAAATATTGATTTACCCAAGTAAAATAAAGTACAGCCAATACTGTGCTGGGATTGGACAAAAAATAATATCAGTTGCTAAAGTTATTTATATGTACAGGTCAGTTAAGTACCTTTGGCTTAGTCACATGTATAATCTACAGCAGCTGCTGACCTTTCTTCTGTCAATGATGTCATTCGTTGTTGGCAAAAAAAGAACAATTTGCACTATAGGTACATTTGCATCATGTCACACGAGTGCAGCTTACCTTAGGATTCAGTTCAGTCTAATAGTATACTTTTAAACTGTATTTATAGTTCAACTCAACTTGCTGGTCATATATGTATAAAGCTGATACCTAAACTGGTACAATTTTCCACAGTTATCCCTAGTTTTGTTCCTGGCCACCCAGGATCTTTTTAGTGGATGGACCAATTTCAGTATCACGTTACAGGATTGTTACCCATGTGGTGATGGTGTGTCATGCACAACATGCAGTCACCTTATCAAGGTCACATTTAGGGCTCAAACCCTTATACATAGTGTTATATAGCAATTTTTCCTATCCTCTCCATAGCTTGTACATGCAAGGACTGCATGTAGTCCCACAAATATTACCCATACCATAGAAATGTGTCGCAAACAAAATCCCAGCCACCTATCATCTTTTAAAGGGACATGCCCTACATCTAGCCAGTTATATTCTCGAAACATAGATTGTGTGTTCATTGAATGTAAAATGATAAATAAATACAATTTCAAAGAATAACCTACGGTGAAAAATGCCTCATTTTACCACAATTCATCAATATAGAGGCATTCTGTAATACATCGCATCCGCCCATTTATTGAACAACAACAACTCTACATAGATTATTGAATGGTGTACAGTACTGCAGCATATTTTAAACCGCTGATTTTATTGTTAACAACTGGAATGCATAGCTGACACTTTTAGGTAAAGTTGTAATACTTCCAAAGATTCTATTATTTATGTTTTGGAGGTTATTTAGTACGACATCAGTTATAGGGTATGTCCCTTAAAGTGCAGACATTGTTTGCTTGCCAACATATTTTACTTTTTCCATTCTATAAATGTGTACATCCTTCTTTATAGATTTCTCCTATCTGGTAGGGGACTCGTAAACTTGTTATGGATTGTTAGCTATTTTGGAGAACAGTAAAATTTACATGATTTATTTTTCTAGGAGGCTGGTGGAGAAGTTAGATAACATGAAGAAAAATGCAATGGGAAATGGTACAACACAGTGTGTACTATGTGGGGATGAATTTGGCCTCCTAGGGGCCTCACCAACTTACTGTGATGATTGTCACAAGGTATGCTTCCCCAAACTTAGGAAATGCTCATTTAAGAGGGCACTTAGTTTAAATACTGTAAACCAACTAATTTTTGCATGCAGTTTATTTTCGCTATATTTGACAAAGCCAATTTTTCCACAAAAACTTTAAATATGCAAATAATTGATCCTTACACATGTACATTTTGTCTTTTTTTCCAGTCTGACATTGACAAAACGTGAACATTAATTGGCATGGAAATTAATTGGTTTACAGTACTTGCAAATTCAGAAGAAATCTTAAAAATATCAAATTAAATACTCTACAGAGTCATTCTTTCATCTGGTGTCAGAAATGACAGGTTTAAGAGATCAATAAATTGCATAGGCTTCTTAGATTAATCTTTAAACTGTTTGTTAGGAAAGTAAAGAGCAAAGTAAAGATTGTTCTCTCCAATCCCTCTCTCATAATGAGCTCAATGCTGATCATGAGGTTGCCACTTTCCGTGAACTCTCCAGTAATCATGAGCTCACCAATGATCATGAGCTCTCCACCGATTGGAGGTCATAACTTATCATGAGCTCACAGTTGATCATGGGCTCACCATGATCTTGAGCTCTCTTCTGACCATGAGCTTGCCACTGATCATGATTATCATGAACTCATCACTGATTATGAGACATCATTGATCATGAGCTCACCCATGATCATAAGACCATGACTGATCATGGGTTCTCAACTGATCATGAAACCACCATTAATCATGAACTATTTACTGATCACGAGGCAATCTTTGTTCATGAGTCCACCACTGACCATGAGCTCTCCAATGCATTGTTAAAGCTTGATTAGAAAAACTGAAGGCTTGATGATGATTGTGTAAAAGACTGATTTTTATGACACTAGGCTGTGTGTACTAAGTGTGGTGTGGATACACAAAACTGTCACAGGCAGCCCCTCTGGTTGTGTAAAATATGCAGTGAAAACAGAGAGGTAAGTGATTCTTTAAATATACATGTATATCGGGTATATTGGTTAACCCTGGGATAGAACTTACTCATTTTACATGGTTTGTAGAATAAGTTCAGGCACTTTTAAGTGACTACTAGTACTTGTTTGGGTTCTAACCCATTTGTTTTGCAAAAGGTAGGAGAATGGAGTACCCAGTTGATTCTACTGGCTTGATTAAAACTTCAAACCAGGGATATAAGCATTAGAAGTACAATACCTTACTTTGTTTTTTTTTTTCGAGTTGTCAAATGTTCGTCATTTCTACCCATAACATAACGGTTTTACTTTGGTTCATGTATATTTCATCATCTAGCATCGGTGGCAAAAATTTGTCCAATTATCCAATTTATAAACTACAAATGTAAATAATACTGACATTTTGTAAGTATTGATGGAGAGTAAGTCTAACGCAACTTTTAGGCTCATCAATTGGATCGAAGGAGTTGTCCCTCTTTTAGGGGACAGCCACAATTTCTTACTGAGTTTTAACAAACAAGCAGGTTTTTTACCAATTCACAACAGTACATGACTAATAAAGCAGAAATAAAACATAAAATAGTAATAAAGTGTTCCCTTCTAAAATAGTGATAAATGTTTCATGCACAAACAGGAAAAAATTGCTAAAAAAATCTTTCGACATGCATGCAGGTATCTAAATCCAAACTGTCAAAAGTGAAATTATCAAGTACCAACTGCCTGTATTGCTTTGAATAAAGGTGAAAAAAATTGTGTTTCACAGGTTTTGTTTGCAACAATAGTTTAACAAAAGCAGTTACTTAGCTACTTACTATCAATCAATAGTGAGTGTGGTATGACAAAGGTAACATGTATATTTACCATGGATGGTTTTAAAAGGTGTCGAAACTTTAACATAGATAAATTTTGCTGTGTTATATTTTTTGCCATTACTTGATGGTGGCGAAATTGGCAAATCATTAACCATGTCAAAAATATCTCGAAGTACAGTATTATGATGCTCTTCACCTTCACGCCTCCAAATGACCTGGGATTAGAGACGGAAGCCTGTTTGCATTATCACTATTGTTAGTGGATCAGCATTATCAGCTCTCTGGTCGTTAGAAATTATTGGTTGATGAAGTTGTCTGCTCTATATTAGACAACCTTATTCATTTCATGCATACCAACTGTCTTTTTTGCAAAACAACCTTGAGGACATAGATAAGTGTGCTTCAAGCTACTAGACTGTTAATGAATTGGTAGAATGAAAAACTTTTAGGGTGAAAGAATGGTATTGAATAAGATCATCTTAAATGGGGTTCAAAATAAAGTTTTGAAAAAAGGGCCTGTCTAATAGTGTGTCTAATTTGCATATATTAGCATATTTTCAAAGTCTTAGAATTTCTCATAGCTCTTTTAATTTTTATCTGATTTCAAAAATTCTTTCAATGGTTTGTTTTTTCATGAGAATTGTGCTAGAACCTTGCATGGTCGGGTAGGTAATGGCTGTGCTGGATTGTTAGATGACAGGAAGAGCTAGTAGACTATTCTAGTGGTAAAAAAACTCTTTGGAAGGGAAAAAATATGTAGTCAGTTATGAGTCTTCTACACCGGAGATGGCTTTAATTTGATTGGCTCAAAAGGCAGGATAAGATAATCTTATATTGCCAGTGATTTGTGTTCAGTGATTTAATACATAAGGGAGGGAGGGCCTAATGTCAGTGTTTCTTTTGATATGGTCCGCCTCTTTGGTTGAGTAGTTAGAGTCGCTTTAACCTCCCTTTAGTTAGGTGTAAGCTGCCAGTCTGTTAAAATGACCAAAATACAGATGTAAAGTTGTACAGTTGCTAAATTCTTATAAAATCGTTTTATTTATCCGTGGACGTGTAGTGATTTCATGAAGCATTTGTGTGATACTGGGGGTCATACGTACCCTTGCAAAGATTTCCTTACATAGGCAAAATTTGTGTGAATACTGGCCAGGGGGTCATACGTACTCTTGCAAAGATCTCCTTACATAGGCAAAATTTGTGTGAATACTGGGTGTCATACGTACTCTTGCAAAGATCTCCTTATATAGGCAAAATTTGTGTGAATACTGGGGTTCATACGTACTCTTGCAAAGATCTTCTTACAAAGGCAAAATTTGTGTGAATACTGGGGTTCATACGTACTCTTGCAAAGATCTCCTTACAAAGGCAAAATTTGTGTAAATACTGGGGTTCACACGTACCCTTGCAAAGATCTCCTTACAAAGGCAAAATTTGTGTGAGTACTGGGGGTCACATGTACCCTTGCAAAGATCTCCTTACATAGGCAAAATTTGTGTGAATACTGGGGTTCACACGTACCCTTGCAAAGATCTTCTTACAAAGGCAAAATTTGTGTTGGCTTAATGTAATACCCTTGTGTGCATTAACTTTAGTGTATCACTTAGTATTGGTAATTATCAGCACTCCAAATGGCTTTTGTTTCATTATTCCTTTTATTGGCCGCAAAGGAGTATTTATAATAAAAGAGAGTCATAGAATTTCTTGTATGAAACTGGTAGAAATTAAGAGATCAGATTGTTTGCCCTGAACAGCAATCTGCAAAATGCGGAAAAAAAATTGTCTTGGAATTTTCTTGGCAAGATATTACAGTTGCCTGGAAACGATGGAGTGAATTGATTATTTTGAATAAAAAGGTCGTAGTCTTTTCAAGTTTTGGAATGGATTGAAAGTGTTTTCATTTTACATTACTCCTTGAGACAAGCATTTCTCTGTGAAGTGGGATGTTTTCTTTCTCTCCATTGGTCATGTTATGAGGTAGCTTTTAAGTTTTGTCAGATATTTGAAATGGAAAGTAGTTGAATCTTTGTCCACCCATTTTTGCACTACTTTCAGGCATTAGTTATTTGCTGCTCAGTTTCCCACCAGTTTATGCTCAGTTCTCGGTTGCATTATGTTCAGTTTATGTTCATTTCCCAGACTGTATATTCTTATTTCCCAGCAGGTTTATGCTCCATTTCAAGTCTGTTTATGGTAC
>JAFMSR010000007.1:46299545-46347084 GCA_022818135.1 Saxidomus purpurata
ATGCTATACATTCGTGTCTGGACTGTAACTTTGTCAAGCATTGAAAGATTTTAAAATAACTTTGCACAAATATCTAGCACATCAAGACAATGTGTCGCGTGCAAGACCCATGTCCCTAGCTCAAAGGTCAAGGTCACACTTAGAGTTTTTAGGTAATGGAATCCTGTATATATGCATACATGTGTGTCCGGACTATTACTTTGTCATGCATTGAAGGACTTTAAAATAACTTGGCACAAATGTTCAGCACATCAAGACGACGTGTCGCGTGCAAGACCCATGTCCCTAGCTCAAAGGTCAAGGTCACACTTAGTGTTTAAAAGTAATGGAATACTGTATGCATGGTTACTCTGTCATGCATGGAAGGATTTTAAAATTACATAGCACATTTATTGAGCACATGGAGAGGACACAGACTGTGAGACACCTCTTTCGGGGGCATTCATCACTTGTGAGGGACAGTTCTTGTTGACTCCTATCGTCCAATCCTTTCGTATATAAAGAGACGACGTGCTCGGTATCAGGGCTCAAACACATGACCCTAAATCTATGAGAGGTAACAAGTGATTTCAAGTCATGACACCAAAGTGTCGCACATTTCCGAGTTTGCCTAGGCGAGATCGACACACATGACGCATTTTGATGAAAAAATCCTTACTATTGAGCCGCGTACGTTTATTCACACTCAGACTCAACACATGCCACCAAAGTGTCGCTTTCAACTTGAATACGACAAGTTCATTGAGATTATTTTGCACAAGAGATAATAATTGTTATCAATATGCCTGAGATCTAGTCTACGTAAGTTAAGAGAATGGAGCATGTTCGTGACACTGGATGCTTGTCCAAAATCGGACTGCTCTTCTCTGGATACTTTGAGGGTTATGGTATGGGGTGACCATATCTCGGAGCCATATTCCAGCTCGGGTCTCGCTACGGTCTGGTAAGCGATGGACTTAATGGGTTCGGATTTGACCCTGATGTTTCTACGAAGAAACCCTAATGTTTAGTTAGCTTACTTTGTTGACCTATTTATATGGTCGTCCGACGACAGATTGAGAATACCACGCAAATGTTTTTGGAAGTGTCTCCAGGTCGGGGTCCGGATCTCAATACTTGTCCTGTGATTAAATTTGAATGCACGTGTTTTTGTGATGAATACAGTTTGACAGGTCCCTTGGTAGAAATAGTGTAACAATAATAATGATAATAATATCTTTATTTACTGAAGGTTAACACATTAAGACATGCAAAACATTAACTTATTTTCAATGTGGCCTTCAAAAAGAAAGGAAAAAGAAACAATCCTGAAATAAAAATTGCATTGTGAAACAAAACATAAATGACATAAATAAACCCGACAAACACTCATCTTTTAACAAATGATGGATGCATTTATGCAGTGGAACAATTCCTTATCAGTCACACATGTTTCAGTTAAACAGTTAAACACAATAGTGAAATTTTTTTAAACATCAGCATTCATTATATATCCGGCAGTAAAATTACTGTAATATCAGTTTTATTTGGATTTTGAAGTTGGAGTAGGAATTTCTTATAGTTCCGTTTAAAAAATATGACTGTTGTATAGTTTCTTATTTCGGTGGGTATATTTTTCCACACTTCATTGCTGCTGTACCCATACGTATCTTTTAAAAAATTTGTACGTGGTTTCAATTGAATGAGTTCATTTCATCCTGAAGAACGGAGTCTGTAAGTACTATTACTTGAAAATGTTATTAATTCCGACATATAAATCGGTAACAGCTGCTTTTTACATTTAAAAATACGCAAACCCATATGATATGCACATCTGTGTTCAAACGTAAGCCAACCTATTCACGAAACATCCAAGGAACACGTTAAAAGCGACTTATTTAAGATAATCCTCGCAGCCCTTTTTTGAATCTTTAGAATTTTGTTAACATCTAATTTTGAACTTATCCCCTTGCCCAAAACTGTACAACAGCAGTCAGAACATGGCAATATGTATGCATTCTACACTGTTGTGTTTTAAAGCAAGTCAAGCTCTTCAGAAATTTCCTTCGACTGAAGTCAGCAGACGACAATTCTCATCTTCATTACTCAACACCATGAAAATTTCACTCAAAGTCTAAAGAGGCTGAATAATTCTACGGTAAGTCCACACACATGCTTTCACAGTACTATGAACCAGGGATCGTATATATCGTAGGTTATATAATAAATCCTGTATGAACAGAGGTGAAAATATCAGCATTTTTAAGTTTTGGTCGCCGGAACTATGTTTTTAGTTGCGAAGTGGGTGGAAACTCTGTATCTTTTCATCCAGATATCAAGTTCTGAAAAAAAAGACAAACCAACTGTTACTTATCAGATATTATGAAACAATAACACACAGTTGACATTTTACCCGTTAGAAAAAGGACAGCTTTAAGTTTTGAATTCTTACTTCTGGGGTAACAATTTCTAGTATGTGTATAACGAACTGAAAGTTCTGGCAATTTATTTATGGATGTCATACATGTAATAATTAACTCCCACGTTGCTGGCTGAAAATATTTCTGACTTTTCGCACACTGTTGATTATGACCAGCATCATTCTCAGTGATTGCCATAGGATAAAACAAAACATTTTGTAGTAAAAGCTAAAACAAAAATTTGTTTACAAAAGAGCCCTAACTTTAGTAAAATATTAAGTCAAAGAGTTATCTTACTTAATTGTTTGATACCTATGAACAATGTAGCACAGTTTCCATTTAGTACTTAAGGTGGTTATTGATACGTATGTGTGCATGACAGTGCATTGCAGTTAACAATTTAACTAGGAATTTCTAAGTATAACAAGAGCACTGCCTGCGGGTGCTGGACGCTAGTCTGATTTTATCCTTTTACGGTTTATTTTTTAAGTAATTGACGTTGACCCCAGGAGCCCCAAAACACAATGCAATTAAAGATATTCATAAATACTTCTTAAACACCAAGTTTGGTTGCATTATGTTCACTGTTAAAAAAGTTGTGTATGTTAAACAGTCTACGTTAAGAAGGGGCAATAATCCAGTCAGAATACATGCAGGGTTACGTAACTTGTAAAATTCTTTAGTACATTTGATCGTGAACAGGTTTTCCAAGTTTTAAAGTGATAGCTTTTATAGTTTGCATGCGAGTGACCTACACGCAAAACTTAAAAATCAGACTAGCTAAAACTGACTAAGTCCAAGAATACTACGATATCGTTTCACATAATTATGTTTCATAGGGAAATGTAACCAAATAGTCTGAATGGCAAGTGAGAGAGGGGGAGGGGTATGTAGCAGGGCGGTGGGGGTAAACTGGAATTATCTGCGTCTTGCTAAAAGTCATTGCTTCTACTTATAGAACCCAGCACCTTCTGACCCAGAGCCGAACACGCTACCACTGCACGACGGTGACTCCACCAGCCTGTTATAAACAAGAAATAGAGTATATTTACCAGACTTGATCTCCCATTTCTGACTGGATCTCCCAAGTTGTGACTGGACCTCTTGGTTTCGACCAGATCTTCAAGTTCTCACTTGACTGCCAAGTTGTAACTGGACACCAAAGTTCGGACTGGCCCCCCAGGGTCTGACCGGATCTCCAAGTTATGACTGGCCTCCCAGGGTCTCACTGGATTGCCAAATTCTGACAGGATCTCCAAGTTTAAACTAGACTGCCAAGTACTGACGGGACGGCCAAGATCTGACCGGATCTCCGGTTCTAGCTGGACTGCCAAGTCTAACTGGACGGCCAAGACCAACTGGATCTCCAAACTCAACTGGACTGCCAAGTCTGACTGGACTGCCAAGCCAAGTTCTGACTGGACTGCGAAGTACAGACGGGACTGCATAGTTGTGTCAGATCTCCAGTGACTGGACTGCCAAGTTGTGACGGGACTGCCAAGTTGTCACCGGATCTCCAAGTTATGACTGGACTGCCAAGTCTGACGGGACTGCTTAGTTCTCACCGGATCTCCTAGTTCAGACTGGGTCTCCAAGTGCTGTCTGGTCTCCCAAGTACAACCGGATCTCCAAGTGCTGTCTGGCCTCCCAGTGCAGACCGGATGTCCAAGTTCTGACTGGACAGTCAAGTTACGGCCGAATCTCATTTGTTTTAGTACCTGAATAGAAATGTAAGATTAATTTCTAATGTTCTATGTTTTCTTCCATAGAATTTTAAAGTTTGCAAAATGTTTTAGCAGTCAAATAGTTTGTTTGAAAATATAATTATAAAATAGTGACTGCATACAGCAACTTCTGCATTCAGGTGACCAGATACACTGCTTCATTACTTGAAGTTGAACACCCATTTTGACGGTGGTGTCCAAACTAATTGAAAGGTTATATATTCGCTTGTAGAATATGAAGCTTTACAGCTAATAAGTTTATAACTTACTTCAATATTGCCTCGTTTTGGATTCATCGGCGACAGTTTAAAGCAAACGAAAGGTTTTGTTCTTATGCAGAGAATGATATCCATCCATAGGCAACGATGCACACAGCTAAGCAGTATAATTTCTCTCATGCAACTTCTTTAACCTGCAAATATATTCAAAATAAAAGCATCTCGTCTATCCATCTAAAGTCTGCGGTCATGCCAAACAACTAGTCTGTACCTGCAAACTTGAATATAAATACTTTACAACAGAAGTATGCAGAACGGCATCGGCACCAGCAACGTGAATTTAAACTATAACAATGATAACAGTAAAAGGAGACAGCAACATAAACTATAGCAATGATAACAGTAACAGTAACAACACCAGCACCTGCAACATGAACTATAACAATGATAACAGTAACAACACCAGCACCATGAACTATAACAATGATAACAGTAACAGCACCAGCACCTGCAACATGAAGTATAACAATGATAACAGTAACAACACCAGCACCTGCAACATGAACTATAACAATGATAACAGCAACAGTAACAACACCAGCACCTGCAACATGAACAATAACAATGATAACAGTAACAACACCAACACCAGCACCATGAACTATGAAAATGATAACAATAACAACACCAGCACCAGCAACATGAACTATAACAATGATAACAGTAACAACACCAGCACCAGCAACATGAACTACAACAATGATAACAGTAACGACACCAGCACCAGCAACATGAACTACAACAATGATAACAGTAATAACACCAGCACCATGAACTATGACAATGATAACAGTAACAACACCAGCACCAGCAACATGAACTACAACAATGATAACAGTAACGACACCAGCACCAGCAACATGAACTACAACAATGATAACAGTAATAACACCAGCACCATGAACTATGACAATGATAACAGTAACAACACCAGCACCATGAACTATGACAATGATGACAGTAAGAACACCAGCACCAGCAACATGAACTATAACAATGATAACAGTAACAACACCAGCACCAGCAACAAGAACTAGAACAATGATAACAGTAACGACACCAGCACCAGCAACATGAACTACAACAATGATAACAGTAACAACACCAGCACCATGAACTACAACAATGATAACAGTAACAACACCAGCAACATGAACTACAACAATGATAACAGTAACAACACCAGCACCAGCAACATGAACTACGACAATGATAACAGTAACGACACCAGCACCAGCAACATGAACTACGACAATGATAACAGTAACGACACCAGCACCAGCAACAAGAACTAGAACAATGATAACAGTAACGACACCAGCACCAGCAACATGAACTACAACAATGATAACAGTAACGACACCAGCACCAGCAACATGAACTACAACAATGATAACAGTAACGACACCAGCACCAGCAACATGAACTACAACAATGATAACAGTAACGACACCAGCACCAGCAACATGAACTACAACAATGATAACAGTAACGACACCAGCACCAGCAACAAGAACTACAACAATGATAACAGTAACGACACCAGCACCAGCAACATGAACTACAACAATGATAACAGTAACGACACCAGCAACATGAACTACAACAATGATAACAGTAACAACACCAGCACCATGAACTATGACAATGATAACAGTAACAGCACCAGCATCAGCAACAAGAAGTAGAACAATGATAACAGTAACAACACCAGCACCAGCAACAAGAACTAGAACAATGATAACAGTAACAACACCAGCACCAGCAACAAGAACTAGAACAATGATAACAGTAACAACACCAGCACCAGCAACATGAACTACGACAATGATAACAGTAACAACACCAGCACCAGCAACATGAACTACGACAATGATAACAGTAACAACACCAGCACCATGAACTATGACAATGATAACAGTAACAGCACCAGCACCAGCAACAAGAACTAGAACAATGATAACAGTAACAACACCAGCACCAGCAACATGAACTGCGACAATGATAACAGTAACAACACCAGCACCATGAACTATGACAATGATAACAGCAGCAGCACCAGCAACAAGAACTAGAACAATGATAACAGTAAGAACACCAGCACCAGCAACAAGAACTAGAACAATGATAACAGTAAGAACACCAGCACCAGCAACAAGAACTAGAACAATGATAACAGTAACAACACCAGCACCAGCAACATGAACTGCGACAATGATAACAGTAACAACACCAGCACCATGAACTATGACAATGATAACAGCAGCAGCACCAGCAACAAGAACTAGAACAATGATAACAGTAAGAACACCAGCACCAGCAACAAGAACTAGAACAATGATAACAGTAAGAACACCAGCACCAGCAACAAGAACTAGAACAATGATAACAGTAACAACACCAGCACCAGCAACATGAACTGCGACAATGATAACAGTAACAACACCAGCACCATGAACTATGACAATGATAACAGCAGCAGCACCAGCAACAAGAACTAGAACAATGATAACAGTAAGAACACCAGCACCAGCAACAAGAACTAGAACAATGATAACAGTAACAACACCAGCACCAGCAACAAGAACTAGAACAATGATAACAGTAACAACACCAGCACCAGCAACATGAACTACGACAATGATAACAGTAACAACACCAGCACCATGAACTATGACAATGATAACAGTAACAGCACCAGCACCAGCAACAAGAACTAGAACAATGATAACAGTAACAACACCAGCACCAGCAACATGAACTACGACAATGATAACAGTAACAACACCAGCACCAGCAACATGAACTACAACAATGATAACAGTAATAACACCAGCACCATGAATTATGACAATGATAACAGTAACAACACCAGCACCAGCACCATGAACTACAACAATGATAACAGTAATAACACCAGCACCATGAACTATGACAATGATGACAGTAAGAACACCAGCACCAGCACCATGAACTACGACAATGATAACAGTAACGACACCAGCACCAGCAACATGAACTACGACAATGATAACAGTAACGACACCAGCACCAGCAACATGAACTACAACAATGATAACAGTAACGACACCAGCACCAGCAACAAGAACTAGAACAATGATAACAGTAACGACACCAGCACCAGCAACATGAACTACAACAATGATAACAGTAACGACACCAGCACCAGCAACAAGAACTACAACAATGATAACAGTAACGACACCAGCACCAGCAACATGAACTACAACAATGATAACAGTAACGACACCAGCACCAGCAACAAGAACTACAACAATGATAACAGTAACGACACCAGCACCAGCAACAAGAACTACAACAATGATAACAGTTACGACACCAGCACCAGCAACAAGAACTATAGCAATGATAACAGTAACGACACCAGCACCAACAACAAGAACTGTAACAATGATAACAACACCTGTACCATGAACTATAACAATGATAACAGTAACCTCCTCATATGACACCAGGACTGTTTTTCTCAGGAAGGTGACTCGAGAGTGACTCGATAAGCTGAAAGCTTTCTTCACAATCGAGCTCAAATAAATTAGTATCAACTTATTAACTTACTATGTAAAGTAAAACCAGATTTTTCAGATTATAATTAAATATTTGAACTTTTCGATAATCATTTTATGCTGAATTAATACAAATGTATAAACATTTATATAGAACACCAGCACCAGCACCATGAACTACGACAATGATAACAGTAACGACACCAGCACCAGCAACATGAACTACGACAATGATAACAGTAACGACACCAGCACCAGCAACATGAACTACAACAATGATAACAATAACGACACCAGCACCAGCAACAAGAACTAGAACAATGATAACAGTAACGACACCAGCACCAGCAACATGAACTACAACAATGATAACAGTAACGACACCAGCACCAGCAACATGAACTACAACAATGATAACAGTAACGACACCAGCACCAACAACATGAACTACAACAATGATAACAGTAACGACACCAGCACCAGCAACAAGAACTACAACAATGATAACAGTAACGACACCAGCACCAGCAACATGAACTACAACAATGATAACAGTAACGACACCAGCAACATGAACTACAACAATGATAACAGTAACAACACCAGCACCATGAACTATGACAATGATAACAGTAACAGCACCAGCATCAGCAACAAGAAGTAGAACAATGATAACAGTAACAACACCAGCACCAGCAACAAGAACTAGAACAATGATAACAGTAACAACACCAGCACCAGCAACAAGAACTAGAACAATGATAACAGTAACAACACCAGCACCAGCAACATGAACTACGACAATGATAACAGTAACAACACCAGCACCAGCAACATGAACTACGACAATGATAACAGTAACAACACCAGCACCATGAATTATGACAATGATAACAGTAACAGCACCAGCACCAGCAACAAGAACTAGAACAATGATAACAGTAACAACACCAGCACCAGCAACATGAACTGCGACAATGATAACAGTAACAACACCAGCACCATGAACTATGACAATGATAACAGCAGCAGCACCAGCAACAAGAACTAGAACAATGATAACAGTAAGAACACCAGCACCAGCAACAAGAACTAGAACAATGATAACAGTAACAACACCAGCACCAGCAACAAGAACTACAACAATGATAACAGTAACAACACCAGCACCAGCAACATGAACTACGACAATGATAACAGTAACAACACCAGCACCATGAACTATGACAATGATAACAGTAACAGCACCAGCACCAGCAACAAGAACTAGAACAATGATAACAGTAACAACACCAGCACCAGCAACATGAACTACGACAATGATAACAGTAACAACACCAGCACCAGCAACATGAACTACAACAATGATAACAGTAATAACACCAGCACCATGAATTATGACAATGATAACAGTAACAACACCAGCACCAGCACCATGAACTACAACAATGATAACAGTAATAACACCAGCACCATGAACTATGACAATGATGACAGTAAGAACACCAGCACCAGCACCATGAACTACGACAATGATAACAGTAACGACACCAGCACCAGCAACATGAACTACGACAATGATAACAGTAACGACACCAGCACCAGCAACATGAACTACAACAATGATAACAGTAACGACACCAGCACCAGCAACAAGAACTAGAACAATGATAACAGTAACGACACCAGCACCAGCAACATGAACTACAACAATGATAACAGTAACGACACCAGCACCAGCAACATGAACTACAACAATGATAACAGTAACGACACCAGCACCAGCAACAAGAACTACAACAATGATAACAGTAACGACACCAGCACCAGCAACATGAACTACAACAATGATAACAGTAACGACACCAGCACCAGCAACAAGAACTACAACAATGATAACAGTAACGACACCAGCACCAGCAACATGAACTACAACAATGATAACAGTAACGACACCAGCACCAGCAACAAGAACTACAACAATGATAACAGTAACGACACCAGCACCAGCAACAAGAACTACAACAATGATAACAGTTACGACACCAGCACCAGCAACAAGAACTATAGCAATGATAACAGTTACGACACCAGCACCAACAACAAGAACTGTAACAATGATAACAACACCTGTACCATGAACTATAACAATGATAACAGTAACCTCCTCATATGACACCAGGACTGTTTTTCTCAGGAAGGTGACTCAAGAGTGACTCGATAAGCTGAAAGCTTTCTTCACAATCGAGCTCAAATAAATTAGTATCAACTTATTAACTTACTATGTAAAGTAAAACTAGATTTTTCAGATTATAATTAAATATTTGAATTTTTCGATAATCATTTTATGCTGAATTAATACAAATGTATAAACATTTATATAATCTCGTTGGATGAATTGATGTAATATTGAAATACTTATCTATTACTTTTCCTAAAATTCCTTACTTGCTATACAAAATAAGTGTCTTGATTTTAACACATGTCTATATGTAGGACCTTTTCTATTGGTAACATGTATAAATGATTTTTTATTAAGATTCTCTAGTGTTTGACATGCATTTTGACGTAGCTTTTTTATGTCAAATTCATAAATGTTGTAAAAAGTCTGAAGGTTCGACTTTTTCTACACATCCAGCAATTTTTATTCACTTTACATTCGCATCGTTAAGATACGATTTCGTTTGTTCTACAACAAATAAAAAGTTTATCAAAGATAATACGGTTTGTACAGTAAACATGGACAAACCCATTTATCGTGCACACAACTTGCTGGTTCGTTTGGATTGTGTACGTGCTTACAGAATTCATCCTCTTGTTCGTATAGAATACGTGCATACGGAATTTATCCGCTCTTTCTCTTTCAGGAAAAAAAAAACAGCTGAGAAAAATGTTGAATTCAACTGCAGAGAAACATTTCATTTCATTGAACGGATCTCGAAGTTCTGATCGGACTCTACAGTTCAGACTGTATTCCCAAGTTGTGACTGGATTCCCCAAGTCGAGACTGGACTCCCAAGTTCTAACTGGATCTCCCAGATCTGCATTTGTTTCTGGTACCTGATATAAATGTAAGATAAATTTTTTTTCTAATGTTCGATGCTCTTTTTCCATAGAATTTTAAAGTTTGCAAAATGCTTAAGCAGTCAAATAGGTTGTTTGAAAATATAATTATAAAATAATGACTTCATACAGCAACTTCTTAATTCAGGTGACCAGACACACATGTTAGTCTGTTGCGTTTCTCGGAAATGGAACACCCATTTTGACGGTATTGCTGCCATTCCCACAGGCGGGAAGTTTAGCTAACCATCGTTCCTGGAAAGAACTGGTACAAAATGTACTAGACCAATGTCTTCCTTAAGAATCTGCTAACTTTCTCATATAAACAGACATGTTCGCCGTAGCAGGGATCAAACCCGTTACACTAAATTAATGAGAGGTTACAATGACTCAAGTCATCGACTCTAACAACTCGCCCATGGATTCCGGCAGTTATTTGCTCGCCTGTACATTATTTATCGATAAAAATCGGCGGATACTATTCACTTTATGTTTTTATGACGTCACATCAAATGTTAAAGTAATAAGATCATCATCATATAGAAATAAAATTATTATTCTACATATTTATTATATTTACCCCAGGTGTAGGATCATTGACTTGCTTTGCTGTATCGTTTTCCATCTGATATGTTCAGTGTGTAAACAGACAGTCGGTTAAACAGCTCCGTTCCATCTTCCACACCCTGACGATCCTCGTGACGAATATAAGATGACAAGCTGAATCAATCTAGATGACGTCGACTAGGAATCCGCCTACCCTCAGGAAATCTCTGTTTATCTACAATAAATTTTAGTTAATTACAGGGCATGAAACCAGCATTCGAACCTGTACCGTGCTGCCACATTGCCTAGCATTGCAAAGTATTAAAATGCCTTGGACCACTCGGCCGCCATAATCAAAACGAGAGCTGTCAGTAGGACAGCGCGCTCGATTTTTTTCAGTCCTTGTCAATAAAACAAACCTGACAGTTAAAGGCAAAACAAGGATCTGTATAAACAAGGGCCAAAAGTAGCAAGATATTAAGTCAAGAGTTATCAAACTTAAATGCTTGATATTCCTGAATACTACAGAAAAGTTGTAGATTGATACTCCAGGTGGTTGATATATGTGCATGACAGTGCCAGTTGCACACAAGACTTAAACTAGGAATTTCTAAGTACACATTAAAAAACATTTTCATAGAGATATCTTCTCTGGCTTACAGATAGGTGTCATGATGGTACATAAGTACTCCAACTTTCAAAGTTATATCTCAAATTGTTAAGTCAACAAGTGGACAGGAATGGAAAAGGGAAGCGAAATAATGTAAGCGATACTCACCGAATAAGTCGAATGTCTTGTTCGGTTGTCTTTGCCATAGAAGTAGCGCACCGCCTACCACCCACGCAAACAGCCCTTAAACACCTCGTCTATCCATCTATGGTATGCAGTCATGCCAAACAACTATTATGTACCTGTAAACTTGAATATAAATACTTTACAACAGAAGATTCTTTTTATTTTTTTAACGGATTTTAATCCAGTTTTCTTCTCATAAAAATACGTAATTAACTTGATTTAACTTTGATCTTTGGAATATTTATAGAAAGTCGTATTCAACATTGTACAAACAGTCGACCTGTAGCCATCCGAGAATAGAACAAGGGTCTTCATCTGCGTAAATGTTAAATGACGACTTTTGTTTTATTCGTGAATGGCAACAGTTCGAAAGTCCATCTTTACTCATAATCAGCCGATTCCAGCCATGCAGAACAAATAATTCGAAAAGAACCTGTCGGTGATAAGTACTTCTGCCTTCGGGACCAGTAGAGACTGTAATCATATGATATGATCAATGTAAAAGGAGTAAGTTACTACAAACCCGGTGGACCTCCATGACCGATATAGATCAAGATCATTCTACATTTCCTGTCTTCACCACAAAATCTGTTGCAAGTTTTACAAACAAAATCATCTGTACCTGCAAACTTGTATTATTTGTATAACAGTACATCCTTTTCATTTTCTAAGAATTGTTGGCTTTAATTTTCTTGTCATTAGTACAAAATAGGATGAACGTGTCTTTGCACTGTGAAATATTCACGAAGTGCACAAGTCTTATTAGTCATATATACGTAGTTGAAGCTGTAGCAAGCCAAACATATAACAAGAGTAGCCATTTAAGGCAACAAGTGTGTCTGCATTTGCGACTTGTGTGAACGATAATCATAATAAATGTATAATATACACACCGGCAGAGTCGAATGCTTCGCCATGGAAAAAACGCACCGTCTACTACCCACACAAACAGCATGAAAACACCCTATCTATCCATTTGTCGTCTGCGGCCATGCCAAGCGACTATTCCGTACCTGTAAACTTGAATATCATTAATTTTCAAACAGCACTTCCTTGTATTTTTAACATTAAGTGTTTTGCCTTTTCAACCAGTATGGAAATAATCATATGAAAGGATCAACGTAAAATAAGTACATTCTGTAAGCTATAACAAACCCGTTTGAGTCGACAAAGCCGTCATACCAAACCAGTGTAGATCGTGATCAGATTGTCTATCGCTGTCGTCATGTTGCAATTGGTTGATGGGTACGCTGCATAATTCTCTTGTACGTTTCACAAACGAATAGTCTCTACCTGTAAGCTTGCATTGTATTAATAGAAGTACGTTTCTCGTCTTGGTTTTTTAAAATTAATATTACTTGTCATAAATAACGAATTTGATTGTTTATGAACTGTGATGTATAACAAATTTTTATGAGTCTGCATTGACATCACGAAAGACTGTGATCAGATTTGCTCGGTACGAGATAACCAGATGGTTCGTCACCATAATTCTGTTTTATGTTTTGCATATGAAATTCTTTACCTTTAGCCATGTGTTCTTTTAATAACACTTCATCCCTTTCAGTCAAAATGCTTTTGCGACCAGTGAATACCATGCCCAGCTTGCACACCCGTGTCGTGAGGGAACGATCGGCCTGCCAGAGACAAATGTGTCTGCCCTTTCAATGCCAGTAGAACATAATGAGCCTATATGACCAATATAAAATAAAATAGGATTTTTTTATAAGATATTCCCCCGGCGGCAAGTACATCTGCCTTCATGACCAGTGAAGAACATGATCAGCGTGCAGATGTATGTCGTCAGAGGGCAATAATCTGATTCATCATTATAATATGTATTAATCAGAGTGTTCAGTAAATGTAAAGTAAAGACGTCTGTGTCGTGTCAATTATCATAAACAATTTAAATAAACGTAAATCAGAACAGTCTAAACAACCCGGCAGGTGACAAATTCGTCGGATTTCTCGTCTAATGTAGATCATAAACAACATGTTCTATAATTGTAAAGTACATAAGTCTAAAAAACCATGCCGACGATAATTGTGTCGGCATTTTTCAACTATCAACATAATCACTAAATATAAAGTAAAGAAGTTGAAGAAGTTTAGCTTATATAATCGACGTAACATAAAACAACAACTTTAAAGCAAAAATGTCTTAACTATATTACTGACGACTAGTGTGTCGGCATTTTCGACCAATGTGAATCACAATCGGCATACTCAAAAGATGTAAAGTATACAAGTCTAAACTACTCCACCGACGCAACTAGCATGTTTAATTTTCAACAAATAACTCTGCTGTCTACGGAGAACTTGGTAGATATCCTTTGTACATTAATCGATACATGAGGATACTAAATATTTGGTTTAAGGTATTGCATGCAGATACATGTTAAATAGTTAGTCCAGTTAGTATCATTATTGTGTTGGCATTTTCAAAATATATAAGAATAATAATCATTTTCAAATAATATTAGTTTAAACAATATCTTATTGACATATGGTTCATAATAGATACAACAAACATGACTATTAGGATTGAGAAGGAAGCTAAAAGCTAATGTTAAAGTAATGCAAGTAATGTTAAAGTACCCTGCCGACGACAAGTGCGTCGGCCTTTTCGACTTATGTAAATCATTATAATGATTAAAAACAAGTGTAAACTACCCTTAGGTAGTGTAGATCACAATCAACAAGTTCAATAAATGTGAAATAATTTTTTAACATCCTGTTGCCGACTTATACGTCGGCATTTTTTTACCAGAATGAATCAGCGTATTCAATAAAATGTAAAGTAAACTAAACTACCTTGCCGACGACTAGTATGTTGTCATTTACGACCAGTATGTATTAGTACAAAATATACATTCAATAAATGAACAGTAAATAAGTCTAAAGTACCCTGCTGATGACCACTAAAAGTAAACTAGTCTAGACTATACTGCCGACGACTAGTGTGGCGGCATAACCAACCAGTGTGGATCATAATCACCATGTTCAATTGATGTCAAGTAAAACTGTTTATACTACCCTAACGTCGACAAATGCGTCGACGTTTTCGACTTCTGTAAACCATAAATAGCATATCATTTAGTTCAATAGATGTAAAATAAATAAGTCTAAACTAACCGACAAGTAGTGTGTCGGCATTATTGACCACTTTATATTATAATCGGCATATTCAAAAGATGTAAAGTATACACTTCTAAAGTACCCCCGCCGACGACTTAAGTGTATCGGCATTTTTCGGCCAGTATGGATCATATTCAGGATGTTATATAAATGTCAAGTGTAGTAAGTCTAAATTACTCAGCCGACCACGAGAGTGCCGTGTGAAACATACAGCATGCACAGTTTAAAGAGAAATAAACAAGTCTAAACTTAGTCGATATACCGTTTGTTTTCCCTTTTTTTGTCTAGAGTAAATAATAATCAACATATTCAATAAATGTAAAGTAAGTTTAAAATATCCTGCCGACGACAAGTATGTCGGCATTTTTTTACCAGAATGAACCATAATCAGCCTGCTCTATAAATGTAAAGTAAGTAAATCTAATATGAGTACACCCTGTCACCGAATAATGTGTCGGTACTTTTTAACAGTTTGATTCAAAATCAGCAAGTTCAATTTATTGTAAACAAGTCTAAACTAACCTGCCAACGACAAGTGTGTCGGCATTTTTAGCATGTATGAGTTATAAAAAGCATTTGCAAGTGACGTTAAACTACATTGCCGACGACAACTTCGTCGGCCTTTTCAGCTTGTGTGAATCATTATCAGCATGTACAGAAAAGTAAACAAGAAAGTGGAGAAAAGTAAACAAGTCTAAATCACCCTTTGTTTGCCTTTTCGACCAGTGCGAATCATAATCAACGGCATGTTCAGTAAATGTAAAATAAGTTTAAAATATCCCGCTGCCAACTAATTTGTCGGCATGTTTGACAAGAATGAATCATAATCAACACGTTCAATAAAATTTAAAGCTAAACTGCCCTGCCGACGACTAGTGTGTCACCATTTTCGACCAGTATGTATCAGTACAAACGAATGGTCAATAAATGAAAGTCAATTAGTTTAAAGTACCCGGGTGATGACCACTGAAAGTAAACGAATCTTAACTATACTGCCGACGACTAGTGTGTCTGCATTCAAACCAGTGTGAATGATACAGATGTTGAATAGATGTCAACTTAACATGTTTAAACAACCATAACGACGACAAATGCGTCGGCCTTTTCGACTTATCATAATCATCATGTTCAATAAATGTTAAGTTTAAAATATCCTGCCGACGGTAAGTGCGTCGGATTTTTCGGCTAGTGTAAATCATAACGACATGTTCACTAAATGTAAAGTAAATAAGTTTACCCTGCCGACGACTATTATGTCGGCAAAACAGCCGACTAATATGAGGCATAGATTAGTATAGCTTATTTGTGATCTGTGGCCACCGGCCCATACACAACTTAATAATACGTACGTATAATAGTAACATATATTGAAATATGTGAACACAAACAAAACATCTTTACATATTATCATATTATGCGATTGTGTCATAATAAAGAAAGCCTATAGTGATCCCTGCATTTGTACAGATTGTCTTTGTATAAAGGACAATAATTACGAACTACATACAAACTTCATGTTTATATAATAAGCCCGAATATCTACTTAACTCTATTTTTCTATATACTAGTCAATAGTTTGATAAATGTGAAAATAACTAAGCAAAACTAACCTCCTGTTTTTGAGTGAGTCTGCTTTTCCCGAAGTGTAGACTATGATTAGCATGACTTCCGTATGGTCAGAAGGCAATTTGTTGAACAATCACTGATAATCCACCGTATACTGCCATGCCGGCGACAATGAGTATGCTTCTGAGACCAGTATGGAACACGTTCAGTCTTTTTCAATCCGTGTAAAATAAATAAATATAAACTAACCTGTTAATGGCAACTGAGTCTATCTTCGGGACAAGTGAAGACTATGATCGACATGCACATGCACCTCTATGTGTGTTTGGGCAGATGGCAATCAGCTGATTCAGCGCTAGTACAAGATTGTGAACCTGTAAACATGCATTATTCAAATTACAATACAATAAGAAAACTACAGTAGGAACCAACCACGAGAGTAACAGGTTGGAAGACATACAGATCTCGAAACAAAATCTATTTTGATAATAACTCAAAAACTTTCAAAGTGTGATATCTTCAGTGTTGTCAACTTAAGATCAGGTAAGTTTTATTTTCAGTCGGCAGCAGTACGACAAATGACGTAAGGTTTAGGTGTCTGCCGTTCATCCATGAAGTTGCGGGTTCGAGCCCCAACAAGGTCACGACCGTACCTCCTGATTTGAGACCTGTCCAGTACTGGTTTTTCCAGGAAGCGGACTCGAGAGTGACTCAGTAAGATCAAAGCTTTCATCACAATCAAGCTAAACTAAATTAGTATAAACTAAATAACGTTAATCCTGAATTGTTTGACGACGTTTTCTTTAAAAAATAAAGTCCCATATGGAACAAAGTGTACCATCGCTAAACGCTAGCTGATGCAGTAACAGCCTCTAGAAAATCGATAATCTAATACTGTCTACATCAATATTGATCGTTGCCGATCGGAAGTTTCCGTATCACGATAAGTCATAAATCAGTTAGTCAGCAAAAATCGATAATGTAAGCTAGCGCTAAAGTGGGACAGTTACATTCTTCACAATCATTGTACCGATAAATGATATTGACTTTCTGAGATTGCGCTGACTAACTGATTTATTGCATTAGATTTAAAGAATATTTAAAAGAAAATAAGAGGGGCAATGTGATAATAAATGACCTAAGAAATCATTATTGTGTAAATTACTTTTTTATTTCATAAATCATTTAATCAACAATGAACTTTAAAATTATGTTTTCGTTAAGTTACATAAATAGTATAAGATAGTTTGACACCTTAAATTAATTAGTTAGTTAATATATAAAGAGATGAAATGAAAGTCTTAGATTTTTTTTTTTATTAACACAAAACTGTTGTTTAGTCATTGTTCATAGTTTAAAACCGAAGCACGTATATTGGTCAAAACGTGGTAATAAATTATCGAACAAGAGGGGTTTATTACCCCCTAATAATCAACATCCGGATTAAACCAATTTATGGCGCAATAAAAACAGTGTTTTAACATTGATGATGAAAATTTATAGATTCCATATATATTTTAACATAACAAAGCAAAAGGTTATTTTGTCAAATTGAAAATGCAATCTTGAAATCCGAGTATAATTAAATATGATGGATAATAAAATTTTATAAGAAATATTTTCGACACTCGCTGAATTTAAAGATAATTTTGCACTGAATTTATCTCAAAATTAAAGCTTAACATGAAAATATTTTCAAAGACATAAGTACAAAATTCTCTCTTTCTCTCTGTCTCCAAATGTGTTCATTTCATAATTAATGATATAAAAAAAAATATTTTCGACAGTCGCTGTATTTAAAGATAATTTTACACTGAATTTATCTCAAAATTAAAAACATAAGTACAAAAATCTCTCTCTCACGACTTTAATAACCAGAAAAGGTATGGGACCATTGTGTCACACTTTTTGCAATTAACAACAATATTCACACTTTTTTGACAAGTGGAGGGTACAATTGATAGAAGCCATGACCATAAAAACACGTACAGGTGACATGTCCCATCTTTGGGCCTTTAAGATGTCAAAATGCAAATACACCTCTAAAGAAGCCAGTGTAATATATACATTTTACTGTGACAATTGAAAAAAACACACACCAAAATACACAATAAGCAGAAAAAAGGTGGCACTTCTACCATATTTATTTTATTAAATTGAAACAAACAATTTAAAAATCTATATTGACGGTCCCTAAGTTAATCAATATTTAACAGCCTAGCTTTATTATGATTTCCGAATGCCAGTCGATAATTTCCGTGAAAACCACGGAGACACCCGATCCGTCAGACTTTACATGTTAACAGTTTATAAATCATTCAATGGGTAGGTGAAATCGGAAACTATGTAATAAAATTTTTGCACCATTTTATTCCTTATATATTTCACTTGCCGATGCTACAAACGCATAAGCGATCCTTTAAATGGTTTTCTCTATATAAGACGAAATGTTTCAACAAATCACTGAAAAAATGAAGCAATTTAAGACCGCCATAAGCATTTCATAGGGAAAACGGGGTGATAAATTTTAAACCAAAATGGGTAGGTGAAATACTTAATTAATATTTTTGAAATTTATATCACCATTTAGATAAAAGAATTTGCCAACTTTTGTCATCAACGCATAAGCGTAATATAAATCCGTTTAAAAGTTATGACGGTTAAACCGATTTTATCCTTCTTTGTTTAATGTGAAAAATGTACCGATACATCGATTATTGGAAAAATTGAAAGTTCAATATGAACAACAAACAACTGCTATACTCACAATAGATATTACTTCTTCTCCAAATACATGGACTCATTCGGTGACGACACGTGCTTGTTGACGGCGACACACCGTTATTGATGCATAATGAGCGTTCATATGGATAAAAAGGGGTCTGTGCAGGACACCTGCAGACAGATAATACACATATATATTGTTCTTCAATTTAAGTGCCTATTTCACGCCAACAGTGTTTTATCTATGTACATGCGGACAGGAACCATTACTAGACTCCAATCTTCTGACATAACGAGTCGGTAAAATCACAGACAGCTGAAAAATCATCCACTATTTTTGACAAAATACAACTTTAAACGATAGTGTTTAGCTATTGAAGGCCACAATTAGTGACAATGATATCTTACGCATGTGGTTTTGCCATTTAAGCAGCTTTCAAGAAGTTTTTTCTCGCCTCTTTTTAAAATATATAGACTGAAATATCTTTAATCTAAATATGATGATGATCTTTGATGTTAAAGACTGTCTTTAAATATGTGCGCTTCGTAAATGTGTAGATTTTTTAAACTGAAGTCATTCTTCCCAATTAACCCTTTCCTGGTGAGGGCAGACGATTCAGCCATTGTGATTAGTGCACATCATGTTCGGCCTGCACATTATTATTATTGAACTAGTTTGAAGTGTTCGCTATTCCGTGAGGTAAGTAATTTTTCAGTGGGCACCACTTTACCTGTTTACACAAGTAACAAAACAATTTAATAACAACATATTGCATCTAAAGTTTGTTCTTTAATTTTAAATAGCGAACTGGTGAACTTTCATTGCTACGATGCTTAATGGATATGGCCAAATAACTATTAGGTCGATCTGTTTGAGCCAGGCGCTTGAATTTATATCTATGTGCCTTAATACAACCTGGCCAGATCATGGTGTTCTGTTTACATATTGACAGATCTACGAAAGTGCTATGTTTACAGATAACCTGTAAAATCTGCAGATATTCTATGAATTTAAAGATTGATTGATCTGTAAATTTACAGATTAGTTATGAAATTTTTTGAAAAATCTATTGATTAAGCAAAAACAAATGTTTAGTTGAACAGAACATAAGTTTATGTTAAAATGACTCAGAATATTTTTTTCTTCTTTTTCTTTCAAAGTCAAGTTCTTGTTCAGAAACCAAATTTTCGAGCTAAACACATGCTTTATAACATTTGAGAAACCATTCTGTAGGTTTTCAGATCAATCAGTATTTAAATTTATAGAAAACCACAAGCTCAGCGGGTCGTTTTCTTTCCGAATTTTAAAATGAATTTCAATGATATATTACACATACAACGTCACAAAGTCATTTTTCAAGTCTAGTATTAGATGATATTACACAAAAAGCTTTTGGTTTTTGCATGTTTTCTTTCCCCATTAAATGTTGATTGAAATATTTCACTTGGTCAGATAAGAACGGACGGACACCTCATAAGCAGATGAGCCGCCTTTGTATTACCAGTGTCAAAAGATATTTACTTACAGGTTAATGTTGTTTAATTTTAAATAAAGCACGTTAAATAATCTAATAACATACAAATGTTTACCTTGTAATCTTAGTGTGTCCTTTTCCCCAGAGAGTCTCAATGTGAATAAAATGTCACGGGCTCAAAGGTGCGACCTTATTGTTAATACTTAAAACAGCCCTGGGCCTTATATGGTATTGTATTTGCACATTGTTTTCCGACCAATGCTTCATAATAGCGTGTAGTGACATTTACTCAGAAACTTTTAACGGTTCATTTAAGTCTCTTCCATCGACATACAAATGTATTACAGAACAGAACAGAACAGAAGAGAACGCATCGTTTATTGCATTAAGGATTTAAACATAGTTTATCATCCATAAATACATACAAAATATCAAGATCATGTCAAGACAACAGTTGCAAAAAAAATATATATATAAAAAATTACCGAATATTATCATCAAAAATACAATGTATGTAAATGGAACGCCATGGCCGTCTTACCATGTCTTGTTTGCTTATATGTGGTACATATTTCATTATATGCAGTAGATCTTTTATTAAATACAGTAGATATTTAGTTATTTGTGGTAGATAGTTCATTATGTGTGGTACAAGTTACTTTATATTTGTACTTTCTTTGTTATATGTTGTACAACCCTTCTTATACGTATATCGTTCTATCTACTACACACAATAACAAATCTACTGCATATATTGGTGTTTGTACCGCACACAAATTCAAATGCACTGCATATAAAGACAGTACCACCACACATAAGTTGTTGGTAAGCAATAAAACTACCGTTAGAACCAAAAACAGTTCCCAAATAATTGAAAGACTCTACGATTTCTAGAATTCTCCCGTTGTACTCCCATTTCTCATTTGAATGCAAAGGGCCTCTTCGCCTAAACACCATTATTTTGGTTTTGTGTTCATTAACTTTTAGGCCATGACTTTAGATTGTCTAAATGTAACTGTAATTCTTGAGGCGTTTCCGCTAGTAAAACCATATCATCAGCGTAAAGCATTAATAATAGTGTCAGATCACCTATTTTTATTCCACTGTCGAGACTCGAACACAGATATACCCACTAAGTCTTCAATAAAAATGGACCACAACATATTTCTCCTTGCTCCAGACCGACTGCTACTTACAATACAATCAGAAAAAGTGTTACAATGTCGTAACTGACTTTTTACATGGTCGTACATTGATTTTACTACACGTAACATTTTCCATGCAATACCCAGATTGAACATTTTGTACCAAAGAGCATTTCTGTATATATCAAAACACTTGCTCATGTCAATGAAAACCGCATACAGCCGTTTACTGTTGCCAAGCATTTTTTTCTCAATTAAACCATTTAAGCAAAAAATTGCATCCACTGTTGAAAATCCTTTTTTAAACCCGAATTGGGCGTCTGAAATGTTCTTAAATTGACAAATACATTAAAACATGCAAATGGTCATTCTATTCAGAATTATTAGAGACTATTCTTCTAATCAATATTTCATAAAAGAACTTATCACAATGACATGTACGTACCGTATTATAAAACATGTAGAACCACTGTTAATCTTACAGATAAGATTTGTACAAGACTATATGTGCTTATATAAACTAAACCTGTTGATATCTGCCAGATTACTCTGTGTCTTCTTTGATCTTGCTCATTGTTCAGTTTTTGCCCATAATTTATTTCAACCAGGCAAGTACTGGGAAGGCGGTCCGATTTTTTTTGCTCCTCACTGCAAGCTCAAAAGGTACCGTTTATCTTTTTTGTTCTTTCACCAACATTGACATCACAATATTAGGACCGTAACCAGTAAGTTTCTTCTAGAAATATGTGGCACTGTATATGAAATCAAGACCTATATCGACTGAACTGTTTTGTTCTTGTCTGCATCGATTAGAGTTAACTAAGAGTAACTTGGGCTGCAACGATACAAATTTCCTTCCGTTCGGATAGGATCCTGTCCGTTATCAAATGCTGGTATTCGACTGCCTCCACACTTATACTACGGTATTGATTCCTGTTTTGTAGAGGCGCTGTGGCGTTATGAGTAGAGCGACGGACTGCTAACCCGGAGGTCGCGGGTTCTCATCCTGGTAGTGGCATTGTTTACTGCGACCTTCAAATTCCATTTATTCTGAGCGAGTATTTATCAGAGGCCCAGAAAGCACTCATCGGGGTAGTAAAGGTAAGCTGCAAGTACTTGTTCTACAATATGTATATAGTGAATCAATAACAAAAGAATGATTAATCCATTTTTAGTTCTTCTATGAAAAAGAGAAGAGCCATTGTTATAACCATCTTGACGTCAGTCGGCAGTGTCGTCTTAAATCTGGTTAAGCTTTCTTCAGGTTCACTTTCTCGGTAACCATTTAAGCCTTGAAACTTCAGACAATTGCTTGGCATCATACAATGATCTCTGTGACCGAGTGGTTAAGGTCACCGACTGATGATCACGTGTCCCTCACCGTTGAACATTCGTGCCCTACTTGGATCGGATTCTTTTATGTAGGTTCTACCCAGTGCATGCCAGCCCGTGACTGAAATAATGCCCGAATCTTCCTCCTCCATGAAAGCTGGAAGTTGCCATATGACCTTAGCTGTTGAGTGCGATTAAGGCTGCTAGGCATGTCATGCCATTTCATTTTACAGAAGGAAGCAAGTCTTAAGGGGGATTTACGGCTAATAACCGACTGCAACTGCTTGTTAAGAACTGGCCCCGATTTCACGAAAATACATAAGTAATTACTCACTAACATGCTCAACTTATTTCAACACTTATCAGCCCATTGAATTTTTATTCATTTAAATAAATCAAGTGTCTCAGAATCGTATTTACCCATTTATTACATTTATATACACATGTCAGTATTTGTGCAGGAAATGATGTTTTATAGGAAATAATCGATATACGTAAATTCTTAAAATTCTTGAGCTGTACTCAAATGAGTTTTTCACTATATTTAATTTGCATTTAATATTATACAACATTTTTTTCTATCAACATGTTAATTTTATCAAAAAATAGACTATCGTTATAACTGGCAATAAGAAATATCCTTATTTTTAGTGACAATTACACTTTGAAATAACTTACCCAGCTGAGCAATTTCGTGAAATCATGGCATGTTGTCTTGGCAGTTTCATCAAGGTGGAGCTTGTTGTCATACTTAAGGGGTGGTGATGAGTTGGAATCTTGCTTCGAATACTTAAGTAATGAATAGAGTTTTTTGGTATTTAATTGGTCTGTTCGTGAGGGAGGCAGCAGCGCTATTTAGGTTAAGAATGTTTTCCAGGTATAGGTGGTAAGCCTCGATCTTTGACCTTTTTCCGCACCAAGTGTATTAGGTCTGGGAACTTCTTATGATCAGAAGAATTGTTATGATTTCTTAGCTTGGTAAAAGGCCCGATTTCGCCTTCTGATCATTCTTTAAGCACTTTGATTGACCCGGGGGGTGGGTGCTGGGGGAGGGGGTGGGTGATTTCTCATTGATGACTTTTTGGACGGAATCCATTTTTATGGCTGTTAGGCTGTTGAGGGTTTGTGAAAAGTATCTGGTTTATCACAATTCAAAGCTTCAGCAATGTACGTAAAAATAATTTTCGATGAGTTTTTATTCAAATCCTTACTTCTTAACGAAAGCATTAAATCAGCCATGAAAACATCATCCCCTATTTATAGGTATTCAAGTCAATTTTGTATGTTTCGTAGGTCAGCGGAAATCACAGACTTCAGCTCTTCGTGACCGAAGATATATATTGCATGTTTTTTGCATTTCACATATTACGGTACAGTGAATAGGTTTAACCCCGGCCTCTGCTGCGGATATTGGGACGTGTAGTACGGGACTTATCCGAGTAACAGGAAGTAAACAAACCGGCGCGCGCTGCTGTCAAACTGGTCGATGCTCTGCCACATATTTCTCATGTTTTGTTGTTTTATGACTCAATAATTGGCCCAAAGACCTTATATTAAACTTTTTTACACTGAATATAAATCTTGTTTACTGAGAGCAACAAAAACAACTTGTGTTAAAGTGATACGAGAGATCCAACAGCTTGAACAGGTAAGGTTGAGTTTCTGGAAAAGACAGATATGTTTACCATGCTAATTAGTGACAGGCAACTTCAGTGTACCCGGTTTAAATGCTTGACAGAACGTAGCAACTACAGATAAGCTGATAAGTCTATAGGAATTTAGCAGATTTATGTGGGCTATATTAGACTTTTTTTACCCTTTTCCCCCAAAAATATTATTAATCCCACTAAATTTTATATCATTTGAAAGCATGTAAAATTATCTTTAAAATGGTGCATATATTATATTATCTTTAATTTGTCAATGAAAAATATGAACAGTTAAATGTATTGTGTATGGAGTTTTCCAGGGTTGGCAGAGTATTGCCAGCCCGGGAAATCCTGGGAAAACCCGAGCTGGGCAATTGATCAGGTCGGCATGACGTCACTTCCGTAGTTACCAATTATCCGCCATATTGCCGAGGTGAAAACAAGCACCTGGCAACCGCACAGTTCAAATAGGAGTTAGCATTAAGATAGTCTTATTTTTCGGCCCAGACAAAGTTTAAACGTTAAACAAACCATTTAATACATATGTTTACTTATTTCAATGTCTAAGCGATGTTTATGTCAGATTTTTCTTTAAATAAAAATCTTGAAAATGATTGTTTTATGACGGTGAAATATCATGCACGACAAGAAAAGATAGAAAATGTATTTTAAATTCGGCCTTTGTAAAATGATCTATATATTTTAATTATTTTGTTTAAGTTTCTTATATTAAAATAAAGAATTTATTTGTTACAAACTTATCCTATCTTGATATAGATTTTCCCAAGTGCACAACTTTTCTCGTATAACTAAAATCATGTCGAAACACATATCATTATACGAGAATGCTAGGTTGCAACTTTTGTGACAAAATGTAATTTATTACAGGGCCATATGCTTTCATTAAAGACACAGATTTGATTTGTTTTTTAGATCTAGTCTATAAAAAGGGTTGGCATTTATATTCAAAATAATTTTTAAAAAATCACGTAGTTACAGTAAAGGCCCTAGAATCTATGTGAATCAGATAGATAGACTACACTTACATGTTGCGGAACACTGAAAGCGCATCCTTAAAATCCTTCAAAAAATTTATTCCCGCTTTCAATGAAATCAAATATCACAAACAATATCTCATTTTGACATCGTTACCATGGTAAATAATTAGAGTAGATCTAACCATTGATGGAATTTCAGTGGATCTAGCCCAAGGGCATAAGTTACAACAAAGGATGCGATATGATTTGTTGTTAATTGGCGACCCCCTGCCAGCAATCTTACTTGTCACACATCATTGCATATTGCACAGTGGCCAATTGCATTTGATAATTAGATATACATAACAATTTCCAGAGTGCCCAATTTAAATTATGCAACCTTTTTTACTGTGATCGCGGTAGCATATGACTTTATTTATCACTGTGATAAAAACGAACCATATGTTTCATGAATGATAGGCCTATATAACGTTTATACATATACATTATTTGTCACTAACCTTCGAGTTACATTTATAATGTATGATCAAGTTTGCATAAAAATATTATTAACTCATCTAACATGTATACAACTTTAAAAATTAATTCAGCAAATGAAAGTTTCTAACAACCCTACACATATTCAGAAAATACATATTTTTGGCTGTTGCATGATGACAAATTTTATGTACTCTGATGAAAGGTTTTCTATAAGTGAAATTGGACACGTATTTAGGTAGATATCGTGATTTTAATTATAATGAGTTTTGTTTTTTAATAGATTTACGTCAACATTTTGTTTTCAATTAATAAAATCGAGAAAACTATTTTGATTAGCGATCTTAAACATGTTAGATAATTCTTAAAACTAGATTCTACCCACAAGAAAACGTTTCATGAAAAAGCTAGGATAGCATGCTTGTGAATTTCTACCTCATTTTAGAAATAGTAATTGGATGGAGCATTTGTGATCTCATTTTCGGAGGCAAGTTTTAATCGTCAATGGAAATAATATCGTCCATAATTGAATAGTTTGTAAGTGATGTGCATGCGTAGATCTAGATCGTTTCGATACATTTACATTTCTTACACTTAAGAATGAAAATTATCTTTTCCTTTTGATAGAAACAAACAGAAAACAGAAGTTGGTGTCATTTGCATATAAAAAACTCGTCATAACTGCTGAATATTTATACTTTAATCAAATAATTTTATAACATTACACGGACTTCGCTCTATACGTTATTAACAAGATGGCGGTTGTTTTCACCTCGGACGGCGTTGCTATGCCTGAGCAGGTGCGCGCAACGGTAAATGCCCGGATGTCCGACCTGATCAATAACCCTTAAATGGGCAGTCGTGGGCAATACTGGGTAATATGATTTTTTTAAAACTAAAACATGATTTTTTTCAACTGTACTGGTGTTTAATTGCCTCATTTAGCATTATAATACATTAGAATGAGTACATAGATATATAGTGTATTATGAATATGTTTGGATGTAAGAATCTTGATAACAGCTACACAAATTTTTTTTTATTCTGAACTATGAAACTTTATTTACATCATGTGTACATTTTCCAAACTCAGTTTTCAATGTACCACTGTCAGGTCAACAGAAAGGACGCGATTTTGCTAAGGGTCATGCTTTCAAACACCAATGCACGTGTTGTTTCGTGATATATGCAAATGAGATGAATGTAGCCAATCAGAAAATTCAACAACCTTCAATTCAGTCTATGTCTGAGAATGTGAAAAAAAATGGATGCATAGCACAAAGCCAATGTTCGCTAATTTTTTCCTCTGCAATAACAGAGATATTGGTACAATGTAATCAACATACTCCCAAAAAACACTATTTTGACAACTTTAAAAATTGTCTGCAGTTGCTACAGAACGTGATGAAAAAAAAAATTAAAATACAGGCATTTCGAGTTTTGGAAGCCAGAACTACCTAACCATAAAAACTTTGAATTACCAAACCAGAATTTTCCCGCGTATTCTTTGATTTGCCGTGGTGTCCTACTGGCCAGTTAACCAAAAGCTTTTATAACCATTGAATTATTATAAATTTAATTCTATAGATCTAAGATTTTAAGCTAATGGTCGGCAGTCATCTTCTATGATTTTTATTCGTGGATTTTGTACGTTTTAAAATAAAAGATGCATAGTGACCAGAGATGAAATTTCCTGAATATAAATAATTCATCAGTACCCAGATGTAGAAAAATGTATAAAGGTCCATGATTTTATTTTGCCTGCGTCTCAAATTCCATTACCTGCTTTCTGGTTAGCAGTGACACTCACCTCTCAGCAGTGCAACCCATTAATTGATACACTGCGACCTCGTTATAACGCGGATCGTTATAACGCGGATCCCGGTATAACGCGGTTGGGTCTTGGCTCCCAAAAATTTCGGGATCGACCAAAATTATTTCTATCAAAAAAGCATTGTCCCTATACAAAACGAATGTTCGAAAACGTAAATAAACAACATGGCAGGTTGTTAATTGATCTTTGTCACTTAACCGGTATCAAGCGTCCATTAACAAAGAAGTGTTAAAACAATTACGGCTTACTGGTATTTTTTCACGGCTCCGTTATTCACAAGCTGACCTCTTTGTTTGTTAGACAATAACTTCTAAATCGTGTGAATTAATATTTGTTTGCGCATCTTTGATTGCAGGCTTACCTGAACTTAAATAAATCAATTACAAAACTTATTGTTTGTTCTAACAAAAAAGTACTATCACTTTAGCCATCATTTTCGGAAAATGAATGTACTTTCGTTTTCAATAGCAAATATTTACGTAAGAATTTCTCTTTTATATATTTAATTTCGTGCTTAATTAACTAATTTATTTTACATAGAATCGTTATTTTCTACAATTTAACCTCTCGATTTCATAAAAACATGATGCGTGCTAAACATCAATATGCTTTAATTTAGTTAGGTGGGTGGGGTACTCGCGTTATGAACGCGTTATGCAAGAAAACAGCGGCCGATGATCAGACCGCGTTATAAAAAGAGTCTCACTTATAACGCGGTCTGACCAGTTGGACCCCGACTACCGCGTTATAACGGGGTTGCAGTGTATATTTATAATTCATGAATATATATTATGTTGTACATAAATTATTAAATTATATATCACAGATAGCTGAGATACATGTCTCAAGAATCACAAATTTGCATTCTGCTCTATTCAGCCATAAGTTACATGAATAATTATAAATTAGTGCTAAAGTTCAAATTGTATTGACTTCAAAACATATACATATATATTACATAACACAGGATAACCCATCCGAGTTTTACAACTTATTTCTAGTGGGGTCTTTTGACATGTTTGATATGAATTAAATCAAAATGTCATGGTCTAAAAATTTTGGCTGTGTTCACTATTACTTACTAAACATGCTAAAACAAGAATTTTAATCGCATAACATGTTTTAAAATTTAAGTAATAATTTAAAATATACATTGTTGAGTGCATCACCCATAGTTTTAGTAGCACTGAAAGCTACAAACTAATCTATTTGAATATGTTATACATATTTCATTTATAATAAATAATAAAAATATTTAAAAAAAAAAAAATTCTATTTTAATGCAGCATACAAATTTTTCAAGTTTGGCCAGAATAAATACATGACTATAAACTGTGCAGTAAATCAACTATGTACAGTACATTCTTTGCTATACTGGATTGTTACTGAGTGACTGATTTAATTATCATACAACTAACAAGTTACTTAGAGTAGGAGAAAGACACTTAATGTATGGCAGGTAACTGAGGGTAACTAGAAATGCAATTTTGATTTATTTTGGCCTTAATGTTGCTCTTTTCATACTTAATGAAGTAAATGTCAATACTTTTTACAGGGAAGATGGAGAAATTTCATTAGTCTGCGTAAGAAAGTGCCGTGCATAGTTATTTTTGTGTATAGCACTCCCAATTTTTGTTGTTATTTGACCCTCAGCCTCATGTCTAGCAATTCTGGAAATTAGACACCTCTAAAAGGCAGTAACTCTTGTAAAAAATGTTGTAAGATGTAACATTGTTGTATGAGTTTTAAGTGCCTCATCCATATTGCTGTCAGTTTTACGGATCAGCAGTTTACTGGTATACCTTACCATTGGATGGACCATGCAGTAATATATCCCTATCCTCTATATATAAAGAAACCATTAATTAAAATTCTTGGAGTAGCAATTCTCTTAGCCTAATAAAAGAACAGGGTGTTACATTCTTATGGAAGCAAAGATTTCATGTTTAAAGGGTATTATCTGATATTTCAGACATGCAAAAATTGCCTTGCCCCTAGCTCAGTGCACCCTGCCTAGTTTTGAGGGCACCCTGCCCTTTTGGGTAGTTTAGAAGTATTTGAAGATGTTTTGCAATTCTCTTGCCATGGGAACAGTTTCACTAAATTAATTTCACTGATGCTGCTGACTGAGAAAACTCAGTCATTTAAAAAAAAATCTGATAAAAATAGACAAGGGTATTTAAAGTTGAATAATAATTATATCTGCATTTGTGATAAACTTTTGAAATATTCAAAATATCAAGACATGTGATGATGTTTAATACCTGCTTTTATTTCATTGGCCCATGATTATAAAAAAATGACTCTTGTAATATATGCATACAGTCAAACAGAAAGTTTATTTTAAACTTACTAGTAACAACTGTTGGATAGTAACAGTCTTGTATCATATATTGTAAGAAGTACACATACAATGTAGATATCTTGCAATCAGTATGCATGCCGAGTTCTGCATTAATTGTATTGAAAGTCATAGTTTACATTTACTTGCTGAATTTTTTGATAAAATGATCTTTTCATTTATTATTTTAGTATTTGAATAATTATACACTTTAGAAATACAGATGAGAATCTGAAGATGATGTAGATATATTGTAAATGAGGTAATATTTGTGATAATTTAATTTTAGCTATTTCTCAAATTTTCCCGCTTCGCTAATCTAAAAATCTCACAAAATTTTCATTTCACATAGATATTAACTATAATTAGAGAAAATATTCTTTCACAAGTCTAAAATTTACGAATATGCATGTCTCAGTCGTTAACAAATCGCAAAATTTTTGTCCTGCAAAATTGCCCGATTTACAGTATTGATTTGAATTGCCCTGACAGTTAAACAACACAATCGTACACTGCCATAATTTTCTGTCGGAATCTAATATAGTAGGAATTAGCAACACTTGTGAAAATTAATTATAGACACAAGTTCAAGGTGTACCCGTGGGAATTTTTACAAAGTCTGTTATGCTAATCAGGGCATAATTTGTTTTTGTTTCATATTTGGGAATAGTTATCAGAAACTTAAGTAAATCTCGATGAAAAGTATTTTTTCTTTGACAGTTTGAGGTAAAGACCGTTGTTATTTGCTGGGTTTATGTTCGTTCCGGCTTTCGTTACAGAGAATGCTCATGATAAATGTAGAAATAGAAATATTTCATATAGCTGTAATTAATTTGCGTAGAGCCGTGTGAATTAGGTAATAAATGTGGTGCTGTAACATGGTTGTAGAGTAGGCTTTATGTTGATGAAATTAACTTTTGAACTTTACTGTTCTGAAAGTTGTTAAACTAAAATCAACACTTAAAGTTTATGAATTTTCCACTATGTATATTGCAATGACTTGGAAATATTAGCTATAATTTTCAGTTATTTATTCCACAACAGTCTTGTTTAATTTTTAACTAACCAGAATTTAGTTTATGGATTGTGCTCAAAGAAACTAAACAAATCGGAATGAATCATTTTTAGTTTATATTAGGTTATATTGATTTATTTAAGCTTGATTGTGAAGAAAGCTTTCAGCTTACTGAGTCACTCTCGAGTCTGCTTCCATGAGTTTTGAGAAGTTACTCAACCAAAAACTATTAAATTACAATTTTCATTTGGAGGGGAAACTGTTGAGTGAATGAGTATTCTTTTGACTTTCAGTCTTTGAAAAATGGCCAGTGGTATTAGTATACTTAAATTGTATGAAACTGGAACATGCCCGAGCAAGTGGTTTATATTCTGTAGGGTTTCATATAAATGTACAGGAAACTACACAAGCTCACTTACATCACCTTTCTCAAAATAAAATTTGTCACACCGTAGTTTTGACAATATGTATAATAACTACGGTATACCCCCGCATAAATGCCCTCTTTTTATTAGAGAAAAAATGACTTACCTGAGGTCTAGAGACAGGCATATGAACACAGTATTCCTTATTAATATTTATTAATCAAGGGAAAATAAAAGACGCATTCAAGACTTACAAACTTTAAATGTACTTTCATTGAACTGCTTTTAAGCTTTCATTTTTGGTCTCTAATTTTTAACGCCCTCTGGGTAAAAAATGTAACACCATTGGCGGCGTTTAAATAGGGGTATATCGGTAGATGTATCTACATGATTGTATAAATAGAGAAACACAGAAACAGCTTATAAAATTTAGAAGTGCCATCAAAAACATTTGTTATGTATGTTTGTACATGTATGTTGTATTATTTGCATTCAGTATGTTTTAATCATGTTAATTAGCATTGTTATTGTGAGGTAGATAGATATTACATTACAATATTTGAAGTTAGAAACCAGACAACCCATTTTAAAAGCAGATGTGTACTCGTGCGTTTCAAAAGTCGTGACGGGTCAAGGCCCTGCTATGTTTTAATGTCACATATTAGTGTTTTCTCCTTTATAGTTCTTTGAATTGAGAGTAGAAATGAAAAAAAACGTAAATTTATTCAAATAACTCACAGACCCAGCTACATTTTGTATTCAGAAGGACTGATTGAAATTGATTGTAGATGGACAATGTGAATGCATTATCTATCAAAATGTCCACTTGAGGTTGGACAGCTCTTTCCATTATTGAAATAAGTTACATTTATTGCGTTAACTCTGGGGCTGTTAGGACAGACAGTTTCTAGACAGTATTGATCAGCCCTACAGTGTTTTTCCAGTACATTTGAATGAATGACTGACCATATCCCGAATGTCTGTTTATTGTGAAGAGATATAATCATGGAAGTATTGCTCGGATAACGGATATAGCGTGCTGGCTGTAAGATATCCTTTCCTAGTTCCTATAAAAATTGTAGATACTTTAAGCCAGAATAGTATTTCAGCTAAAACGTTTTAATTCTCGTTATGGATTTTTTTCTGTTTTTTTAACCAGGTTTTCCGAAGGAAAAATCCTGGTTATTAGATTGGGGTATGTCGGTGGGCGGTGGGCGGGCGGGCGGGCGGGCATAAACAATTTCTTCTGTGCGCAACTCCTCCTACATTTCTCAACGGATTTCAACCAAACTTTCACAGAAGTATTGTCATGAAGTGCCCTGGCGCATATTGTCGGGGTTTTGTGATTTGGTCATTTTTGACAGAATTATGGCCCTTTGTTTTTTTTCACATGTAATTCTTCTGTGCGCAACTCCTCCTACATTTCTCAACGGATTTCAACCAAACTTTCACAGAAGTATTGTCATGAAGTGCCCTGGCGCATATATTCCGGGTTTTGTGATTTGGTCATTTTTGACAGAATTATGGCCCTTTGTTTTTTTTCACATATGTAATTCTTCTGTGCGCAACTCCTTCTACACTTCTCAAGGGCTTTCAACCAAACTTTCACAGAATTATTGTCACCAAGTGCCCTGGCGCATATTGTCGGGGTTTTGTGATTTGATCATTTTTGACAGAATTATGGGCCTTTGTTTTTTTCCACATAATGTAATATATATAGAGAAATACTCTTCTGTGTGCAACTCCTACATTTCTCAAGGGATTTCAACCAAACTTTCACAGAACTATAATTGTGAACTAAAGAATTTTGAATATATAATGTTCTGCCCCTGGTCGTCCGTCCGTTAGCAATTTTGTGTCTCCTTATTTAAGTATATATAAAAGGGAGAATACTCTGTTATTATAAAAGGGAGAATACTCTGTTATTACTGTCTATTTTTAGAATAGATTACCAGTCCTGTATACTTTGGAGTATTCTGTTACAGTAAGATGACAAAATTTCTCATGAGACCAGCGGTTCAAACCCCACACAGAGCAAGTTTTTTTTTTTTTTTTTTTTTATAATTTTTGCCTGAATTATGGCCCTTTGCTTTTTTTCCACATATGTTATATATAGAAGAATACTGTCACGTGCCCACTTCCTCCTACATTTCTCAAGATATTTAAACCAAACTCTCACACAACTACTGTTGTCATCAAGTGCCCACGTGCATATTGTCTGGGTTTTGATCAATTTTGCCTGAATTATGGCCCTTTGCTTTTTTTACACATGTAATATATAGAAGAAGACCTTTGTTTCTTTTTCACATTATGTATATCTACTTACTTTAAAAACACATTTGCGCTCGGCCAGCAGACTGGAAAATGAAAACCTGGTTTTGTGACAATTTCCTGTCACTTGTTTTTTTTTAGCTCAAAGGTGAGGTATTGTGATCACCTGGTGTCCGTTGTCTGTCTGTTGTCTGTCCACACTTCAATTTGTGTAATGCTATAGAGGTTGCATTTTGCATTGGATCTCTATAAAACTTGGTCAGTATGATTGCCTAGGTGAAATCTAGGTCGATCTGCGGTCAAAAACTAGGTCATTAGGTTAACTCTTAGAAAAACTTGTCAGTTGGGTGCTTGTTTCACTAGCGGATCCAGGGGGGGGGGGGCACCCGGCACGCGCCGGGCCCTAAAATTCCCCAACCTTACATAAATTTATATTTTCTGTTTCCGAAACCGGTATCTTAAAAGTATCAAAAACACGTTTTGAAATGCAGGAAAATGCACAAAATGGCACCCTCGAAAAAATTTTTTTCGGGGGAGCATGCCCCCGACCCCCCTAGAAGGTGCCTCCCTGTTTTTTAACCTCTGGCTACAGTCCTGGCATTGTTCGTTGCCATTCACTTATACATGTTAATTATACACTAGCTTGCTCCACCGCTATTTAGTGTTCAATTACTTAAAAACAAAAAATAAAACACAGTCATAATTGCCATCTTATAAGGCTTGCGCAGAACCAACAAATGGCAAAAAGTTACGCCCCCCCTAAGACCAAATCCTGGATCCGCCCCTGTGTTACAACATAATGAGCCAAGTTCAATCAAAGTTTGGCAGGAATGTTTCAAATGCTATAACATACACCTGTGTTGTTCAAAGAATTGTTACGATGTCAAACTGAGAATGGTTGTCAATAATGAAAAAGAGAAACAATAGAAAACTTCTTTTCTATGAATTTTAAGTCCAAAATGTAACTGTTATGTTAGTTTGTGAAAAAAAAGTTACCAGAGGCACAGGTGGGATCAGTGCTAAACATACATATTCTTAAAACGTACCTTATCATGCTTTATAAAACATGTCTGCTTATTAACAAATGATAATTGTTCGCTGGTTGTATTTGAGTTTTTATTCTTTACTTTATTTACAGGAGAATAAAATTACTTCAGAGAACATTGACCTGTGAAGAACAAAAACACAGTGATTTTCGTTGTTTGGCATCAGGTAAGATACTGCAAGAGTGACTTGAGTCTATAATTATGTACAAAGAAAAACATTTTAATGCAACACTCGCCTTTTTAGCTATTAGGATCGCATTACGTATGTCAGATGTCGTACGTCCGTCCACCATTTCCTTCAAACAACATCTCCTCTGAAACCACTGGGCCGATGTTGATGAGACTAAAGCTCTATCAAAGTTGTTCAAAGAATTCCATTCCATGCAGAACTCTGGTTGCTATGGCAACAAATAGGAAAAACTTTAAAAATCTTCTCCGCTGAAATCACAAGGCCTAGAGCTTAGATATTTGGAATGTAGCATTGTCTAGTGAACCTCTACCAAGATTGTTCAAATTATGACCCCGGGTCAAAATTGACCCCGCGCGGGTGGTCACTAAGTTTTGCATAGGCTTTATATAGGATAAACTTTAAAAATCTTCTTCTCTGAAACCACAAGGCCTATAGCATTGACTAGTGGACCTCTACCAAGATTGTTCAAATTATGACCCTGGGGTCAAAATTGACCCTGAGTGGATGGTCACTTAGTTTTGCATAGGCTTTATATAGTAAAAACTTTAAAAATCTTCTTCTCTGAAACCACAAGGCCTAGAGCTTAGATATTTGGCATGTAGCATTGTCTAGTGGACTTCTACCAAGATTGTTCAAATTATGACCCCCGGGTGAAAATTGACCCTGCACGGGTGGTCACTTAGTTTTACATAGGCATATATAGTAAAAACTTTAAAAATCTTCTTCTCTGAAACCACAAGGCCTAGAGCTTAGATATACGGCATTTAGCATTGGCTAGTGGACCTCTACCAAGATTGTTCAAATTATGACCCCGTGTGGGTGTTCACTTAGTTTTGCAAAGGTGTATATAGGAAAAACTTTAAAAATCTTCTTTTCTGAAACCACAAGGCCTAGAGCTTAGATACACGGCATTTAGCATTGGCTAGTGGACCTCTACCAAGATTGTTCAAATTATGACCACAGGATCAAAATTGACCCCACATGGCGGGGTTCACTTGTTTGGTATATAACAATGTCTAGTGATCTTCCACCAGGCAAGTTGACTTGTACCAAGGTGAGCGATATAGGGCCATCTTGGCCCTCTTGTTTCATCTTTGCATGAAAGCTATCATGTCTTTATATAGCAGTTATGAAGACATTTGGTACAGTAGATACTTTTAGAATTAACAGTACAGGCTGCGTGACTCCCTAAAATTATCGAGTGGTGCAGATCATAATGGCAGAGTATTGATTTTACTATCTAAACGTCTGTAGACTTGACATGAGTTATTATTGTCTTGATGCTTTTTCGAATCTATGAATTATTCCTTTAAACCCTTTTAATAATTTTCATGAAACATAAGTATGATATAATCAGGTGAAGAACCAATGTTGCAACTGTGAGTATAAATTGGCTGAACATCAAGTGAAGGACTTTTTGCTTATCAGCAACGAATTTGATGAATTCCACAGAGTGGAGAAATAAGTTTGAAATTGGCAATAGAAATTTGAACCATTGAATCCCATACTTCAGTAATTTCATCTAGAAACAAGTCATTGCTTTTTCCAGAAAATGACAATATATTATAGAAACCCAGTGGAAGCCCCATGTGTTATTAGAACAGGAAATATTGCATCAAAATCATATCTGACATAAACATTGGCTTAAATTGTCATGGGATTTGTCTGTTTCATTCTGAAGCCTTTGTCAGTAAGCGGATATTGTATGTGACACTATATCCATTTGTAAGAGGGTTGATAAAAAAATCCATAGAACGTGCTTTAGCATTTATTCTATACAGGAAAACCAAAATTCATGGAAAGTGCAGTCCACTAAAAATTTAATCCTTGTGTATGGAATGGCAAAGGGAAATTTAGTCAGTCACTAAAAGTCATACTCATTAAAGATAAGATGGCAATTTAACTTTGTCACAATCCTTCTGTCACAGGAAATGGAGTTTTATCAGATTTTGTAGAAAAGAAAGTGTCTCTTACTTTTTATGCCCCGAAGGGTGGCATATTAAAATCGCACCGTCCGTCCGTCTGTGCGTCCCCACTTACAAATTCGTGTCCGGACTGTAACTCTGTCATGCATTGAAGGATTTTGAAATAACTTGGCACACATGTCTACCACATCAAGATGACGTGTCACGTGCAAGACCCCTGTCCCTAGCTCAAATGTCAAGGTCACACTTAGAGTTTAAAGGTAATGGATTCCTCTATATATGCATATATGCACACATTCGTGTCCGGACTGTAACTTTGTCATGCATTGAAGAATTTTAAAATAATTGGGCACAAATATCTAGCACATCAAGACAACGTGTCGCGTGCAAGACCCACATCCCTACCACAAAGGTCAAGGTCACACTTAGAGTTTATAGGTAATGGAATCCTGTATTTATGCATACATTTGTGTCCGGACTATTACTTTATCATGCTTTGAAGGATTTTCAAATAACTTGGCACAAATGTCTAGCACATCAAGTGGATGTGTCTCGTGCAAGACCCAAGTCCCTACCTCAAAGGTCAAGGTCACACTTAGTTTTTAAACTAATGGAATACTGTATGCATGCTTACTCTGTCATGCATGGAAGGATTTTAAAATTACATAGCACATTTATTGAGCACATGGAGAGGACACAGACTGTGAGGCACCTCTTTCGGGGGCATTCGTCACTTGTGACGGACACCTCTTGTTTTTCTCAAAATATTACTGTGGTACATTTTATGCAATGCTGTTGTTGACAAAATCCACTGTTTGAATACATTGTTGTTCAATATCAGTTGGGTGTCTATCATGTTCCTCTTGGTGAGAGTTTTCCTTAATGCCGACTTCATGCGCTCATATGTTTTGACACTCTCTTGGCCTGTTTTTCTGAGTTCACCTTGATGCCAACTTCATGTACCTCATCTGTTTTGACACTCTCTTGTCCTGTTTTACAAGTTTTTAATCATTACTGCAGTTAGACTTTTTATTATTACAGTGTTTTTTTTTCAGTCTGAGGGGAAAGGTGGCGGGGCCCGTCAGGAGGGGAATTTTTACATCATTTTGCCAGAAAAGGGGAAATTTTATAAAAATGTATAAAATATACTGTTTAAAAATGTAATATTATAAAGAACTAAAACTATCAAGTATGTAAATGACATTATTCTTTTGCCAAATATAAAGAGAGGACATAAGAATTTAACATAACAAAATTTTATATAAATTACTGGTGTCAGGAACAAAACTTAGCAGTATTGGTGTTAAAACACACGTGAATAATAAGTAATACTTCTTTTTTTCAATTGAAAACATTGTATTGTATGTTTTTTTCTTCTTTGGAACACACGTTTCGTTGAAAAAATAACAAAAATCGGGGTCGCGAAAATAGATGACAAACGAAAAATCGGCGATTTTCGGCTGATCATGTAAGGTGTCAAATAGCTGCAAGAAATTATTCTGGAGCTTTAATTTATGAAAACCTATGTTTTTATAACAAGTTTGGCCAACTCTTGCTTAAATAAATCTAAGATTTTTTTCAACATTTTGAGGGGAATTTTATGTCAAAAATGGGGAAAAATATATATTAATTTTGGAGGGGAATGGGGCCGAATTTCGGCCCCAAAAAGGCCCCCCAAAAAAACACTGTATTATAAAACTTTGAAAAGGTTTTATAGTTTAGTTTATATTTTAATTTTAGCTTATAAGTTTATTAGTTGTGCTGTGAACTTGTAAGGTGTAATGACTGCTTCGCTAAATCAAGCTTTTCTAGCAGGTGATTCGTCCCTTGGTATAAACTGAGAATAATTCCCTAGTACAGTCAGCTAAACATTGTTAGTGTCAGTTTGCGAACTGTTTTTGTGCAGACAGAAGTAATGTTCTGGAAAAACGGGCTGTAATATGAAATGCTTTATGAGACATGAGAGGAATACTTTTGTCTTCCGCGGCTGAAAATTATCTGTTACTCTGTGACAAACAATATTGAATTGGTTACGAGTCCAGAACTAACTTGACAATAAACTTGCATCAGTAAACAGCGTATATTTGATTATTCCGAGTTTTTATCTTGTTTATTCAAATATTTGTTGATGTATTGTCGCCAAAAATCAATTTTAGACACAGATATGAAATGCATCTGAGGACGAGAGACTATATATCTATGTTTACCATAGATTTGTGCAAAAAGTGTTTTTGTTCACAAAAATGAGGTTTTAGATAGCTTTGCCGTCTTCAGGTCTTTGCCAGATTGCCACTTGGCCCTCATGTAGCCAATCATCATGCAAATTGATCAGAATATTTGTCATGTTAAGGTCAAACAGAATGTTTGTGTTTATTATAAACAGTTTAAGGATGAATTCCAGTACTCATGTGAGCGACATGGGCCTACTTGTTCAGAAATTGCTGTGTCAATTTTGATAGGGCATCCTATTAGAATGTCCTAAATTTTTAGGTACCACTGCAAATGAATTATACAGACTGTCCTGTTGAATGGAACATATTTTGGTGGGGGCTGTTTTGATCTGAACAAGGATGCATTTAGGTTGCCACTTGGCTGTTAACAATTCAGTATGTGTAAAGTACTTAAATATTCTCCTCAAGGAGTGTTACCAAGTTCTTGCTTTTCCACCATATTGTTGATTTTAATGTTGCTTTATATATTTAAGCTGACAAATTATCTAAGAACTCGGTAATGCAGCCATGAAAATTGTAAGCTTTGCATTAAATTCCCATCTAGCTGTGCAGATTTAGTTTCTAAATTGAATTTCTTGATGCAACCTCATGGCTTAATGAAAAATATTTCAAACGAGAATGATTTATTGAGGTAGCTGATATAATTGACAAATTTCTTGATAGTTTAATTTGGCTAAGATGCTGAACGATTTGTTAATTAATGCTGAGATTCTGAAATGTTTGACATCACATCTTTGATGATAATATATTTTCAATCTGGCAATTGATTTTAAAGAGAAAATATTCTAAAAATAATGTCTTATAACATTCTGCTTTCCTTATTTAAATTTGGCGATGCATTTACAGATCTGGAAACTGTTACTTGGAATTCCCCCAATTTCCCTTCCGAGAAGTTTTACCCGCTGTTGTAATTAATGTGACTGAACTGTGCTGACCATTTAGTAGTGTAAATGGAGAACTCCTGAACGTTGAGTGAAAGCAACAGCCTGATAATTGATATTTACTTTTCATTATGGATTCTGCTTACGGCTGATTATACAGTATGTTCCATTGATACATTTCCATTAAATAAATCAATAGGGGAAAAAAAGTAGGTGCAAAAACATGTAACAAAACACTAGGAAAAATCTTGTCAGATTTTGCTGACGTAGTTAAATATTGGATATGGGAGTGAAAATCAAATACAATGTAGTGGATATGGCAATTTTTTCTTTGATTTTTAAAGAGGCACTCCCTAAAACTGTTATCTAATTTAAAAATAACTTTAAATAATAGAGTTTTTGCCTAAAATGTAAGCTTAGAATGCATTCCAGTCATCATAGATAAAATCAGCATTGAAAGATAGATTGCAGTACTGCAAAACATTCATTAATCTATGCAAAGATAATGGAGGGTGGATAGTGATTTATTTGTACTGATGGTTCTGATCATTATACGTGCTACAATGTAAAATGGGGCATTTTTGGATTTATGTTGTTCTTCAAAATTGTGTTTATGTATCAAGTTACATTCATATAATTATAATTAATTGGCTAGATGTAGGGAGTGCGCCTTTAAAATTTCCCGAACTGTAGACTACAGTAATTGTATAATGGCGTTCCAACCAGCAGCGTAATTTCAAGAGGAGCGAGATCGTTGGAAGACATTGATGTATCAAATTATAGACATTAAGTATTCAGCAAGGATTTAAAATTGTATGGTGACAGAAACTTGAAGTTTTGAAAATTGTTGTCTTCTCTGAATTTTAGCAAAACCTCGGATGTTTTTTTTTGTGTTATTCATATAGTCTAGCTGCAGAATTCCCCGGTATACATTTTAATTGCTTTAATAGAAAATTGTTCCATGGATATGGAGTCACGAGAGAATTGTAGAAATGACAATTTCAGTTTATTGTCTGGAAAAAGGTTTCTTGGAAAAGGCGTTATGTTCGATGGGATAAATTCAATATATATATATTTTTTTTAACCTTCAAGTTGTTTTCCCTTAAATATTCAAGGCTTATAATAGTCATCATAAGTTAATTTTATGGTTAAAGTTGGTATACCTTGTTTTAATTCTGTGAATTAGAGAAACAGTTATAGTATATTGATAGTTCATTGCATTTTTACCTTAATTGGAAACTTATAATTGGCTCCACAGCTTTGCTATATGTAATTATCTGACCACTGTTTCATGCAGTTATATGATGTAATATTTTAGTTCTAATTATAGAACACTGTACTGATATTACTGTTATTGTTCAGAAAAGTTTACAATTGACAGGCATAGAAGGGTATTTGATGCAAATATAGGTTACCTGGTGTGTTATTAGTGTTATAGAAGTTGTAAGAACAAATAAGCGTTTTCATGCGCTAGACTGACCACATGAATCTGGCCCCTGAACATCACTATATTAGTAAATACTGAAAATGTCCGCTTAGAACTAAATTAGAAAAAAAAGATGAATACTCTCTTCAAAACTATAAAAAAATAAAATGAATCATTAATTTTCAGGTCATCCGATCCCAGTGAAACAATGGTGGCAAAATTGATTTGAATTCCCGCATGAATTACCAGCTCAGCGTAAAAACTTGATAAACACACGGGGATCAGAGAGGAATCTTTAAATGGAAGGAGTGTTTCTCGCCTCTTGAAGAATTGCACTGTATGAGATATCACTTAAAGTTCTGTTATATCTCCCCGAGTACAGACAGTGCGTAAGGTGACAGCGTTTATATCACAAGTTAAGGGGGAATAGTCTATGGTGAGAAATTCTGGTTTGTTACCTTCGAATAGAGGAGTGAATGACTTAATGTGTGTACAGGATTGTATAGCACACAATGTAAGTACAATGCATATATTTATTTAATTGATTTTACTTGTAGAATTATTTTTAAAGAATCATACTAAAGTAGAATTGTGCCACCTATTTAATTATTTATGAATTTTTTACATGATGCTTGTGATATCATTAAGAAATAATAAATGCTACGCACTCGTGATTTAATTACTACGCATCAAAATTCCTGACTGTATTTTATTCAACGGTAAAATATAGGGAACAATTTATTATTTCGATTCTAACACATTAGTTTCTTTGAACAACTTGATTTAACGCGTAGTAGTACATCATTGTAATCTCAAAACGTGAGATACGATTGGATGCGCTTGTTTAAATACGTCACATCGTTAGGTCATTTAACGCACGTCGTCCTTGGAAAAACGTGCTGTATTTTATCGTAAAATAAAATACATGCTTTTCCCTATATGTTTATATAGGAAAAGCATCCGCTTGTGTTAGAATAATTCTTTTAAAATTTATATTTTTTAGTTAACGTTTCTGCAGCTCTGATTCCTTAATTGTACAATTCCCCTGTCAAATTATGACCGTGGTTGGCCATTGCCATCATGGATGGACCATGGTTGACCATTGCCATCATGGATGGACCATGGTTGGCCATTGCCATCACGGATGAACCATGGTTGGCCATTGCCATCACGGATGAACCATGGTTGACCATTGTCAGAATTATTTCATGAAGGTACTGTCAATCATAGCATAGTAACCATGGTGGTTTATTGTGACCATGAAGCCTACCATGGTCATTGAAACATTGACAGTGACTATGGTTGAACTGTGGTATTATTATTCTGTTTGATCATTGTCAACCATGGTTGATCAAAACTGGGAATAGGTTATAGCAAATGATTTGTTTCTAATTGGTTTCATTTTCTTTTTTAATGGATTGAGCTTAGCAGAAAGTGGGAGAAGAAATGTATGCTCAGCTGTTATTTGGTTAGACGGCAATTAATTTAATTGATTTATTTTACAAAGTTGTAACACAGAAACTATTGATTGCAATTTAGATCGTTGATCAGTTGGGGAAACTGTTTTTTCTGAGAAATCAAATGAAATTTTGCAGGCATAATTATTTGCACGTCAGTAGTATTATGTAAATCCTTGGTGCTGTGGGAGATATTGGCAATGCTATGTTGGCGTGATTTGAGCTTTTAATTATTGACGCATTTTGTATTAATGAATAAAATATTAATGAATATATTAAAAATTCACTGTGTCAAAGTTTTTTTGGATTTCTTTGATGGCGACAGGTGAAAACAGATAAGGTTTCATGCAGAGACTTATGTTTGTAATTCATTGATCCAGCAAACTATTTATAATTTTTCTGAAAATATATATCTTGCCATAACACTGTTACAATTCATGAATTATTCATAAAATATTCATGAAAAGATCATGTTCAGATTTTATGGAAAAATTCTTTATTCCTTGCAGTTAAAATGAGAATGATTTTTGAAATGTTCATCAATTAATAGTTGATGATCATTATGATTCTTTAGTAGTTCATAAACTGTTCATGAAGTCTTTTCAAGAGTAGTAAACTGTTCATGTCCAAAAGTTCATGAACACCAATCAAGAACTTACTTATTTCAGTTCATGAACCATTCTGAAATGAAAGGCTTGAAATGTCCATGATTTCATGAACTGCATAACAAACATGTACAGATTAGAATCGGGAGATTTCACTTTCTCACGCAACAAATTTCATATAGCAGAATAAAATATAAAATGGCCAGACATCATTAGAATCTAACTTACGTGCATGTTCACTGCATGTTCACGTAAACCTTACCTCATATATTATGCAGAATTAGGTAGAAGGCATTTGAAGATCAATCTATGTAAAGGTATGTCTAGGTCATGGATAGTTCAGCATTGTTAGAAGAAATAAGGGCTGTTTGGGAAGAGGCTGTGTTCTGTCCTTAAGGGTTTTGCTTTGGCATTTGAGATAAAATGTAATTTTGAATTATTTTTCCATCTATGTTTAAGGCTTAATTATGGTACTTACCAATGGTGAATTGAAGTTTGTTGTTTAACCTTTATAATATTTGATACTGTCATGTTTCTTTCTAGAGGTATGTACAGTACAGTTCTTGTAATTTGATCCTTTTTTCTGACTGGCATAAAGTGACAGGTCTTATTATATCAAAGTTGTCTTTTTATCAAGACAATATTTACTATGAAATTGACCTTTGGTTCCTAAATGAAATTGGCCTTTGGTTCCAAAATGAAATTGGCCTTTGGTTCCGAAATGAATTTGGCCTTTGGTTCTGAAATGAAATTGGCCTTTGGTTTGAAATGAAATTTGCCTTTGGTTCGAAATGAAATTGGCCTTTGATTCCGAAATGAAATTGGCCTTTGGTTTTGAAATGAAATTGGCCTTTGGTTCCAAATGAAATTGGCCTTTGGTTCGAAATGAAATTGGCCTTTGGTTTCAAAATGAAATTGGCCTTTGGTTCTGAAATGAAATTGGCCTTTGGTTTCGAAATGAAATTGGCCTTTGGTTCTGAAATGTTTGGTCTTAATATCGAGGGCTGTCTTAATACTGGATGGTCTTATTTTGATATCGGAACTTTACTCACAGTGATACTAACTTAATCTTGCAAAGTTATTAATACATGTAGAACAGATTCTTTTACCCTTTCAGTGAGCTGACATACATGTTTCAAATAAACTTGATGCACAGATAAAAGACCACTTTATGAGACTGTGTGCACCATATGGGGGAAATATCAACAGATAGCGGTATGGATCACTGGGTCTGCCCAAATGATAGACAACTGGCTTTGAGAGCTAAGTAAGTAATATTCTATATATAACTGAGCATGTTTGTGGTGCTAATTTAAGCTCATCTGAACCGAAGGCTCTGGAATGACTTTTGGTGCAGAAGGGTAACATATATCATTCTGACGTCTCGTTAACATTTCAATTATGGCTCTTCTACTCCATGTCAGATTTTCACAAAACCGTTACTTTGACTTCTTTCGAAAACAAGAAATGGGTCTGGTTCACTACATGTACATACATCAGTGTTACTTAAAATAGAAAATTCTTGAAACAGCTTCTCATGAACCAATGAATGAAATGTCATCAAACTAATACTCTGCAGGGTAAAGCAGGAAAAGGGTCTGCATATTTTAAGTCATTTAGATTTTCTTTTCACAACTAAATTATTTAATTGGCTTATAGGGCTTTTATTAGTCCCATACCAGTTATAAGACCAGTTTGTGCACAATAGGTTTACACTGTTCTGTCTGTCTGTCTGTCTGACTGTCTGTCCATCTGCAATTTCGTTTCTTTTCTGTAGCTTTCAAAGGCATTGAATGATTTTGATACACTTCGCACAATTGTTACCCGTACCACAAATATGTCGTGCACAACAACCAGCCACCTACTCCCAAGGTCAAAGTCACACATATTATTAAAGCTCAAAACACTACTTCATACAATTTTGTTTCCTGTCTGTATTTTGCACATGCATGGACTAATTTTGATATAGCTTCAGTTCACACAATTATTGTTAAATACATGTATCACAAGGAAGTGTCATGCACAACAACCAGCCACTCTATCCCATGGTCAAGGTCATACTTTGGGCTCAACCACTAATTCATACAAATAGGTTTCGGATCTGTATCTTCCACATGCATGGACCAATTTTGATGTAACTTCACTCCAGCACTACAAAATGTAATTTCTCAGGAACATTTATGTATTACATTCTACATGCATTGACTGATTGTGCAGAGCTCCAAATTATGAAGCTGGATATATTTGTGTATTTACCCAATTAAAATCATAGAGAACCAACTTTTAATTAAATCAAATCATAGCAGTTATTACCCATTATAACTTCGAGTTGATTTGACAATCATTTTAGAATACTGACTTATCATTGAAAGCTTTAAGACTCACTTAAGGAGATTTCTCTAATTATACATCTGTGTGAAATGATTATTTCAGTAAATTTGTTCAAAAGTGTCAAAAAATTAAATCATTTTACCTAATATACAATAATTTCTGCACTCCATCTTGTTCTCATACTGTTAACCACATGTTTTCAGTTGCATGTCCTAAGAAAAATTGTAAGACAATATGGCTGCCACTTTTCCCATCTCTCTAATTGATTTTGACTGTCGATAAATCATTTCTAGAACCAAAATTTCTCTCCCAGTCTTGTAATTGCGCTGCACGAGGATCCATTTAAGTTCTTGCCTTGTGGTATCATATCGATATTGATTAATTATATCTAGAAGTGGCCCTTTACCAAATAACTGTCTGTTTCAACTTATTTTATTAGACAATAGAATGTTTCAAGTAGATTTCAATGTCAGATCATGGTAATTAATGTAATTGTCTTGGGGAAAATCAAGCAAGATTACAGGGCTGTGTTAATTCTCTGCTTTTATTCTCAATTTAGCTTTCAAATTGGTAAAGCAATAAAAGGAGTTTGTTACCATTCTCCTTAAAGTTTATAAAAATAGGGCACAAAATTTCCTTATGGAAGAATTTCTTCAGACTTGGTATGTTGACCGAGAATCAAATCTGAAAAAAATAAAAAGTAAAAACCATAGGTAACCGAATTATCTGCCCTTCAAAATGAGACTGAAGTACATAGATTGAACCG
>JAFMSR010000007.1:46347584-46361029 GCA_022818135.1 Saxidomus purpurata
CTTCCTCATTCTCACAATAATCACCAAGCATTTAGAACAAAATAAATTTGTTATGCCTCTCTTAAGGGCTCCATTCTAATGTCTCTATAACACATTCAAACCTGAAAACATAATAAAAACCACTCTTCCATGCATCCGTGCTTTCATAGAACACCACTGAGAATTTCCATAAAAACTCAAATCTTCTAGTGAAATGGATGAGTTTCATCACAGAGGTCAGGAATTCATCTTTTTCCTTGTGATTCATCTCTGGCGTGAGAATTCTTACATCCAAAGGACATTTTGTCTAAAATGAGATTTCAATTTTTTTTGTTTTACAATATCCTCAATTACCAAAGACAACTTTCATTTGTCATTGGCTTAAGGCAACAGCACAATACAACAAAACTTGGGAGCCGAGTCAAAACATTTTGTCATACCTTCAAAGTTTTATGCAACAAAATGCTCTGTTTGTAAAACATCATGTTATTTTTCTTATGATTTTATTGATGATATCTTTTTCAACTGTGTTTTTGAATCAGTTCTTTCTAGACAAACAGAATTACCTATATAACAACTATTCCTGGAATGTGCAGTACAAAGGCCTTTCTTCCATATGACACTGTTCTATGCTTTCTCACATAGACATGTAAGACAGCACTGCTTTAACTCATGACCATAAATCAGTGATTTCAAGTGTGCCCGATCACTGGGGCAGTGCATTGTGCACATGGCTTTAATAACAGAATTCTCACAGACTTAATATAATTATCTGCCATAGGATATTGCAAAATAAAACACAAAGCTTAAAATAAGTACAAAAGAGGTCAAACAAATCAAATAAACACACCATACTATTTTATCAAGTACTGTATTATATAGTAACAGGACCACAGAGGTTTGCGCCAGACACAGACATAATATTTTCAGACACTGATATTTCAGTGTTTTCTATACCAAATCAAAGGCTCTTTAGATATCTCAAAATTCACAGTTAGAACGCTGTCTAGTTCAGCAGTTGTGTGAATTCAGCTGGGACATTAATGGAACTGTGCAATCATTCATTCCTGATTACCTGTCACTGGGCAATGAGGCCTGAGACTGATTATGCCTAGACACTTACTCCACTTCTATGTTTAATAACACACCACTTCTCTTTTTCTCTTTAAAGGGGCACTCCCTACAATCTAGCAGGTTATATATTCTTCAAACAGAAATAATGTGTGCATTACATCTAAACTAATGAATCAATTCTATCTTAAAGAACAACTTATATCGAAAAAAGCTTCATTTTTCTGCAAATGATCAACATAGAGGCCTTCTGTAATGAATCTTTATCCATCCATTAATTGTACAACAACAACTTTACATAAAGTATTGAATGGTTTAGGGTACAACAGCATAATTATTTTGAAATGCTGATTTTACCGATAATGACTGGAATTTATAGCTTAAAATTTTAGGTTATGTAATAATACTTGCGAATATTCTATCATTCAAGATTTGAAATAATTCAATTTGACATCAATTGTAGGGTGTGTCTCTAAATAATGTCACATTATGTGCCTACAATGTAACTGTTTATTCTATATAGACCACACAAATACATGGCTGTCTCTCTCTATATATGTTTACAGACAGTAAAATCCTGCATCAATTTCAGAAAATGTGATAGGAACCAGAGAATTATATTGTTTGTTTCTGTAAAGGGTAAAACTATATTTCACAAAGTGTCAACACTAAAACTGATATTGTGAAGCAACAATTGAAATTAATTTTATTTTGGTTCTCACCTTTGTTGTTACCCAAACAATGCCAAACAAACTATCTTTCTGTGAGGTAGAACATGTCTTACATCATATTTGTGACATCATCAGCATTTTTTAAATTCTCTACCATGAATACTCTGCTTAAAATTGAAGCCAACAATGAAATTATTTTCGAACAAATTCACAGAATATATTTATCTACCATTACAATACAGTACACCTCTGAAAGACATAAAATAAATCGGTACTCCTAACATTTTAGACATTTAATACTTCAAAAAAAAAAAGTTCTAAAAAGCTTGATATATCATCTGACACCAGGTGAGACATTGTATCAATAAATGAAGTAATTTGATGCCAGGTGCTGTATAAATGATAAGTAACATGATCTATACCATGACACTCTTATACATTATTATAGTCATTTCTATAAAATATGGGAAAATACACTATTGAACATTAAACATTCTAAATCAGGTTTGGTCCTATATTGCTCCCCTCAATGCCATTGCTCAAAATCATACAAGGTCAAAATTTGTGAAAGTGCCATTGCTTTAAATGACAAAGTCAAAATTTGTGACAGTGCCATTGCTTTAAATGACATGGTCAAAATTTGTGAAAGTGCCATTGCTTTAAATGACAAAGTCAAAATTTGTGAAAGTGCCATTGCTTTAAATGACATGGTCAAAATTTGTGAAAGTGCCATTGCTTTAAATGACATGGTCAAAATTTGTGAAAGTGTCATTGCTTTAAATGACATGGTCAAAATTTGTGAAAGTGCCATTGCTTTAAATGACATGGTCAAATTTTGTGAAAGTGCCATTGCTTTAAATGACATGGTCAAAATTTGTGAAAGTGCCATTGCTTTAAATGACATGGTCAAAATTTGTGAAAGTGTCATTGCTTTAAATGACAAGGTCAAAATTTGTGAAAGTGCCATTGCTTTAAATGACAAGGTCAAAATTTGTGAAAGTGCCATTGCTTTAAATGACAAAGTCAAAATTTGTGAAAGTGCCATTGCTTTAAATGACAAGGTCAAAATTTGTGAAAGTGCCATTGCTTTAAATGACAAGGTCAAATTTTGTGAAAGTGCCATTGCTTTAAATGACAAGGTCAAAATTTGTGAAAGTGCCATTGCTTTAAATGACAAGGTCAAAATTTGTGAAAGTGCCATTGCTTTAAATGACATGGTCAAAATTTGTGAAAGTGCCATTGCTTTAAATGACATGGTCAAAATTTGTGAAAGTGCCATTGCTTTAAATGACAAAGTCAAAATTTGTGAAAGTGTCACTGCTTTAAATGACAAGGTCAAATTTTGGGGAAGTGCCATTGTTCTAAATGACAAAGTCAAAATTTGTGAAAGTGCCATTGCTTTAAATGACATGGTCAAAATTTGTGAAAGTGCCATTGCTTTAAATGACATGGTCATAATTTGTGAAAGTGTCATTGCTTTAAATGACATGGTCATAATTTGTGAAAGTGCCATTGCTTTAAATGACATGGTCAAATTTTGTGAAATCAAACAGTTTTATCATAGTATGGTGCCTTGTTATAGGATTCACACATAAATTGCCCCATGTCTATTACAAAGACTGACATAGTTTCATGAAAATCACACAGGAAATGTGACCTGTTATGTTCAGAATGTTTACTGTTATAATTTGATATTACTGTAGGATGTCACAAGACATTGCAAAACCTTTTGTATGATTTGGCCAGTAACTTGACAGTTCTGTGTAAATTATTTAGCAATGAAATGAAGGTTATTGAATGTAAAAACAAAGGTGCACAATTCTTGACCTAACATTCATATAACGTCTATAAATAAATCTGGCTATGGTCTTGCGACCATACATATTCTTTCCAGGTATTTTAATATCTGCAATAATTTTTTGCTTCCAAAAGTGTAATTAAACAATGTAACAGCAATTTGCAATTTCCATTAAGTCACGGATATTAACTCTTGATAAACTTGCCCAATTTAGCCTGAAATGGAACTTAACCAAATACTTGTTGCTATACAACTTGGGTCCAAGTTTGATTAAGATCTCTTCATAAATGTGGATAAAAACTGTGACTTACGACTTCAGAATGAGGGACAATTAACAGATAACCGTTGATACAAATATTTCATGCACAGGAGAGCTAAACAATATATTGGACAGTGTCTCAAGTAACCTTACTACTTCAAACAGCTGCCACACATAATAAACTGTAAACATTTAGTGGTCAATAGGAGTACTGGTTTGGTTATCTGAAGAGAATTAACATTATTACCCAAATGATCACATAACCTCACCCCTTTGTTGATGTCGGAGTATTTATAACAAAAGAAATCATTTTGACCTTTTCCACATGTTGTAAGTAAAGTACAATTTTGATTGGTATTGAAGTCCATTGATTGACACTGTGAGTCCTGGTGTCATGTTAATTGGACCTCAGAAGCACAATCATGTTAACAAGGACTGGTGTTGAACATTGTCGTATTATTTTCAACAGTCTCTGAACTGACTTAAACACCAGCACCGTTTATAATGTGTAAATGTTCCATTCCTGAGCTCTATATCAGCATAGAATAAAAGAGAGAATAAACGAGAAGTTTATTCATAGTTCAAAATGGTGAGAACACATTACTGAAATGGCCAGACTTCTTTTAGCAGTTTTCAATCTTTATGTAAATTTCACCTAAAGGCAATGCGGCGTCTTCATTAAAAATCTATATCCCAAATTGAAGATGTCTGGATTACTAAGAACGAAACCGAAAAGGTTAATTTCTGTTTTACACGATACTGATAACAGACAAACAGTTGATTTGATTTTCTTTCTCTGCCTGCTAGATTTAACAAGTACTATCTACCTCATACGTCACATGAAACAAGTTTAAGCTACATTATTCAATAGAAAAAAGTTCCCCTAAAATGTAGTTTCTCAAAAGTGAAGGTCATATCTAATGGAGTTTGAAACTGTATAATAATTTTGTAGCAGGAGGTCATTAACTTGAACTATGGCAAGGGCAGGTTAGTTACTCACCCTAGTAAAGTCAATGCAAACAACTATTTTAACCTTTACCAGTCGCCTAACTCACCATTGTAAAGTCAATGCCAACAACTGGATGTGTTTTAACCATGACCTTTTGGCTTACTCACCATACTATAGTCAATAACAACAACTGAATGTGTTTTAACCTTGACCTTTAGGCTAACTCACCATAGCTAAGTCAATGCCAACAACTGTTTTTAACCTTGACCAGTCCTGTCACCTAACTCACCATTATAGAAATTAACCTTGACCTGTCGCCTAACTCACCATAGTAAAGCCAATGCCAACAACTGAATGTGTTTTAACCATGACCTTTTGGCTAACTCACCCTAGTAAAGTCAATAGCAACAACTGAATGTGCTTTAACCATGACCTTTTGGCTAACTCACCATAGTAAAGTCAATAGCAACAACTGAATGTGTTTTAACCATGACCTTTTGGCTAACTCACCCTAGTAAAGTCAATAGCAACAACTGAATGTGTTTTAACCATGACCTTTTGGCTAACTCACCCTAGTAAAGTCAATAGCAACAACTGAATGTGTTTTAACCTTGACACACTCACCCTATTAAAGTCAATAGCAACAACCTGACTGTATCAAATATAACAAGATGCCATTTATACTGTTTTAATATGTAGTTATCCACTGGGGGCTCTTTGATTTCATGTCTGTGTCAAAATTTCTACAGTATTCCTTAAGATGCTTCTTTGCCTATATTCTCTTATATACCAGAAATTAAAGGCAGTTTGAAAGTAGTTATCAAGCTTTTATTCTTAAAAGGTTTACTCTGTCTGATTATTATAATTCTCTATAGATTGGAGGTACAGAAAGTCAATCTATAGCACATCCCCTAGAGAGTCGGCAGAATATGCAATTCCAAAACAGAAAATGTCTGGAAAAGAATGCAGATTATTGATAGTACCGCATACTTGAAAGGCGCAATATTGTTTTATTCAAGTGATTCAAACCAGATGCACAGCTAGAGTGTTTTCGATACTGCGAAATTGGTTTATACACTGTCATCCTTACTGTAATGTTGTTATATTAACAACATTATAATCTATTGTAACAGCTAAGAATTCTACAAATTGACAAAGACAAGGATAACAGTCCCTCAAAGGAAGCCAAATTGTTGTGATATATATTGCTTGCTTTCTGAATGTCAGTACCTGTTTTTTATGTTCAGGTATTTCAAACAGAACTATCATGTTACCTTTTCTGTACTGACAACAGCTGCTGTGTATGTGTAAGCCTGATTAACTGCTGTTCAACTATTTCTCCTTCTCATTCAAAATACTCTTTGAAGACTGTGATGAAATCAAAGCATGAAGAAGACATGTAGTTTAACTGTACAGTTGTTGTTGTTTTTGTACGAGTTTCACCCCTGTCTACAGATTACACTTTACTTCAGTCATTTTTAAAGGTGGGTACCTTAAACCTTCGTTCCTGAGAAGAACCAGACCTGGAAACCCTACCCTCCGTAAGTATAACTGATAACTTTTTAACATAAAAGAGACATAGATGTCCTACCAGTAATATCAACACTACTACTTACAGAGAGTAAAAGTAACAATAACAACAAATAGCTAAGGATCTATAATACAGTAAACTACATATATAACAACACCTGATCACAAAATTAATTATAAGGGACAAAATTCAAATTTCTCTGTTCCATTTTTTTTTTTTGGTTTTTCTATTTTCTATCAAAATGTTACATGGATATAACAAACTTTGGATATAATGAATAAATATACATAGTTATTATATAAAGAGTTTGTTATAAAAGAAGTTTACTGTATTGTCCTCACTTAGGGCACTTCATGCCACATATAGTGCCTTTTGATTCATGCATAATAAAAGCCTAGCATGGAATTGAAGAGCATGGATACGCCAGGCAAAAGAAACAGTTAAATGGTGCAATTATTCATTTTCAACAAACTTAAGTCTGGAATGTTTTAATGATGCATCTTTTCCTCTTTTTTGGCACAATATTAAAAATATGTCCCAGTACAACACATAATTACCGCATCACAAAATTAAATTGAAAAGCAGTACAATATGATACTGTGTTGCCGTTTGTGGAGAGAAATGCTATCTACATCAGTGTTAATGTGACAAGGAACAACTCTAATTAAACCGGTTTCAATGAAAATAATCAATTCTGATCCTTGAAAACTCAGAACCTTCTTAAACTGGTTCTTTTGGCTAACTAAATGCAGAATATTCTGAAAATCTCTCAGCCAATGTTACAGACCCATCAACAACAGTTAAGCTCTTTTATACGGAGAGGTGTTATTAATCCAAAATTATCACTGCATGAAGTGTGCTGCAGTGTCTGAATGGTTAACCTCTTCTTTAAATCTTAGATGGCAACAAAAAAATGTGTGTTTCCAGACTCCCGGCCTCCATAATCTTTTAACTGACGACCTCAAACATTTTTTTTATAAGAAAATGACCAAAAACCCCAATTTTTAAGTGATTTTTTAGCAAGCAAGGCAAAATACCAAAAAAAAAAAAAAAAACTGCCAACTCACTGACAGCTAGACCTTTATTTTACTGGCAAGGAGCCAAGAACAGATATATTTTTATCCCTAGGACACATCCTAACTTAGAGTAAGAGCAAAGAGGTCAAGCAAAATTCTTAAAAAGTTTTATGAAGAGCCTACATTATGTTTCTTTCAGGTTTATTCTAAACTAAGCATAAACCAGCTGGAAACTGAGCATAAACCAGCTGGAAACTAAGCATAAACCAGCTGGAAACTGAGCATAAACCAGCTGGAAACTGAGCATAAACCAGCTGGAAACTAAGCATAAACCAGCTGGAAACTGAGCATAAACAGGCTAGAAATGAACATGTACAGGCTGGGAATGTACCATAAACAGACTTGAAATGGAGCATAAACCTGCTGGGAAATAAGAATATACAGTCTGGGAAATGAACATAAACTCACTGGGGACTGAACATAATGCAACCGAGAACTGAGCATAAACTGGTGGGAAACTGAGCAGCAAATAACTAATGCCTGAAAGTAGTGCAAAAATGGGTGGACAAAGATTCAACTACTTTCCATTTCAAATATCTGACAAAACTTAAAAGCTACCTCATAACATAACCAATGGAGAGAAAGAAAACATCCCACTTCACAGAGAAATGCTTGTCTCAAAGAGTAATGTAAAATGAAAACACTTTCAATGCATTCCAAAACTTGAAAAGACTACGACCTTTTTATTCAAAATAATCAATTCACTCCATCGTTTCCAGGCAACTGTAATATCTTGCCAAGAAAATTCCAAGACAATTTTTTTTCTGCATTTTGCAGATTGCTGTTCAGGGCAAACAATCTGATCTCTTAATTTCTACCAGTTTCATACAAGAAATTCTATGACTCTCTTTTATTATAAATACTCCTTTGCGGCCAATAAAAGGAATAATGAAACAAAAGCCATTTGGAGTGCTGATAATTACCAATACTAAGTGATACACTAAAGTTAATGCACACAAGGGTATTACATTAAGCCAACACAAATTTTGCCTTTGTAAGAAGATCTTTGCAAGAGTACGTGTGAACCCCAGTATTCACACAAATTTTGCCTATGTACAGTAGTCGGAACGTAACAGTTGTCACACTGAGTGCACGCTACACGCACGATGTACGCACGATACACGCACGTTAGACGCACGTTGCACGTTCGGTAAATACACGATGAGCGATTCAGAACGATACACGATATACACGATGTACGAAGCGCACGCTACACGCTACACGATAAACGGATTATACACGTTATACGATCACTTTGAGATTTCACATTTTATCTAGACCTACACCGTTTAATCAGACCGAAAGAATAAGATCAATTAGAAGTTTCATACCTTAACAATAAAAAATGACATCGATAAGTGTCAAAGATCCACAGTTTTCATATCACAGTATGTGTCAAATTTGAACACCTGTCGGAGTGACTTTGGCAGGAAATTGATCCCGATGTGCGAGAAAATGGGCGTAATTAAAGTTAGTTGCCATCTACACTTTTCGTTAAATAAATTCTACATTAAAGACACTTTTTAGGACCGTGTTCAAGTATAATAATTTTATACTGGAACCTTGAATTGATATGTTGATGGGTGTCAAGTGGGTGGGGTAAATTGACATTGAAGAAACGGAAAGCTTGAAATGGCGTTTTCGAATAAATCAAGCATTTGGAACGGGGTTTTTAATGTTATTTTGTAGTATTTATAGTTGTGATGATTATACAGCCCCTAATTTTGACCAATGTTTTAATAGAAAAAAGTTTTGAACAATATTTAGGTTTTTTCCGGTAGCCCGAAAGTGAAAATTGTCCCTCTAGAAAACTAAGATTATTATTAGAGGAGAGAAGATAATTAAAGCGCAATGCAGTATTTATGTACTGTGGACTATGGTGATTAATTCTCTGTAAAGTTTTATATCATGTTACTTTATATTGTGTTTTAGTGGGCCTATTCTATAGGTGGGGTATATAAAAACACATAGAAAAAATGAACCTCTAGGAAACAGTGATATTTTCTAGAGTGAAGAGGGTTATTAAAGTTAATCTTTATTTCAATGTAGTTTAATTCTTGGCACGCAGTTTCATATACTTTATGTCCCTGCTACCATTCTTTTAGATTCAGAACCCCTGTCGAGGTGGTTTTAGTAATACATATTGGGGAAGTAATAAATTTTAAGTAACCCATTTTGGGATAAAATTTGTAAAACTTTCTAGGAAATGAACCAAAAAACAGATTAAAAATCATTTGCAAAATTATTTTGGACCCTCTGTAGAATAATGGAATGGTCCAATTGCATGACACAACTCTGCATCCAGTGGTGGATAGCAGATTCAGTTAGAACCCTGGAGAAGACACATCTCACAGCCTAGATTATACAGTCTCAAAATGCCATATATGGTGTTAACATATACATGTATGTACATGAAACATATAATCTTATATGGAATTATATGTTTATTTGACATACTGATGATGAAGAAGATACAATGAACATCAATGGATGGTTAATTACTGGGCAGAAAAATGATGTACATTCCAATATCTAATTAATCTGATGGCATTTTTTACATAAGTAGTTTCATCAGTATAAATGCTATGAGATTATAGCATTTAGATTTTGTTTGCATATCCTATGTACATGTACATAACTCTGATGATATTATGAGGTGGTAATACATGTACATATACCGTCTCCCTTGGTCTAGTGGTTTAATTAGGCATCCGCCTGTGGAGTGGGAGGTCGAAGGTTAGAAGCCCACCAGGGGTCCGTTCTGATATGGCTGGTTGGTGAGCCGCCAGCTAGTTAAATAATGGTTACCGTATGCCTACCTGCCTGGTGCCTGGCATTAAAGGGTAGTATTCGGGAGGTACATGTGCGCAAAAAGTCTCTCATAAGTCATGAAATGGCTGGCCCTTTAAATAGGGGTAACACTTTAATAAACAAACACTTTACCTTTTACTTTTATACTATACATGTAGTAGATCATTTGGAAAAATTGTTCTTGGAATACACATGTAGCATTAGCAAATAAATTGATGGAAGACTGACAACAATATGAAAGAGCTAAGAAACACTATTTATAAAGGGGGGTGTAACCTCACATGTTTCAAAAACCTCAATAACTATGAGACTGCAGAATACAGCTCAGCAATGATGGTACTCATGTATATTTTTAGTTATTTTGGAATTTAGATATGTAGAAAGAACTTAAAAGATCTATATTTGTTCAAATTGATGTAAGCTAGGCATTTAAGGAAACTATCAGAGATGAGGAACAAATTTAATAAACCGGACAGAGTTCAAGCACCACCTCTGCCACACTTACAGGAAAAGGCCCTTTGAAGGATTTCTAAAATGGATTCAATTTATGAAACTAACCAGAGAAGATCAGTGTCAGAAGTACTATATGACTACATAACTATACAACCGGTCTACTGAGACCAGAGTAAATTGTGACTTAGTAATAGATGTGATTTTCATATTATTTTCTTTATTAAGCTATTAAGTATAAGATTACAAACTACACACAATTAATATAGAGGTGTTCAAAAATAAAACTACAAAAAAGTAGGTGTTAGCCGGTATCACTGGGTATCACTGGCTTTACGGGAAGTCCACACAAGCACAATTTTGCCATCTTAGCCTTAAAAGAAATCTTATTTTTTTAAATGTTTTATTCATTTTATACAACATGATTATGGTACTCTTTTAGTGATATTATACTATTGTATACTTAAATAATGAGCTCTTTGCAGAACTTACTACTTAATTTAATTAGGATCTTCAGTAAAAGAACTACTTGTAATACTAAAATACAATTAATTATCAAGTGTGAGGGTTCTCACAAGACTGATATATATTACAAATCTAATAAAACCTATTTCAAGGTATACAACTTGATTAAAATCAATTTTTTCTATGTGCCTCCTTCTGAAGTAAGAGAGTATAAGAGTCTGTTATAGTTAAACTGGTAAGAAAGATGCAGGTGATCAGATGTAGCATCTGTATGGCCAGTGGCCAGTCCAAACCTGCAAGGATCTACTTACTGATCATGATAAAAGGGTTGATGTTTCATTCAATTGGAGGTAGTACAAGTAGGTTTGTAAGCAGAAACCGGCTTACATTTATCCTGAACCCGCCCCCTACCCCCTCCGTCACCAACATATTACAGATAATAGCCAGTGAAATTTTGTTTAATTATAATTATTATATGGTGCCATACAGACAGTGCAAACTACCATACAGTATTAAATTATACATAAGATATAAATTACAGTTACAGTATTTTATAACTGAAACAGGCATGTAACAGGTACAGTGGTTGGGCAACCCCTACCAACATGTCACCCGCCACTCCCTGCTAATTTCTGTTATGTGCAGACTATGATTTGCTAAATAATAACAAGATTGAATTTTTATGTTTTGGGTTGCCAATTTAAATCAACACCCACTAACCAGTGAAACAGCATGTTTACTACTACAATTAAAATACAAAGTACTTATTGAATATAAAAAATTGCATTTATACAAAAATTGTTTAGGATTTTGACTAGTGACCTACAGGATGGGGTCTGATAGCAACTGGAGTAAATTAGATAACTAATTTTATCAGTCATTTGGCAGTCTACTATGTTATTCTCCAACAACCTTTATACACATTAACTTAGAGCTTTTCTTAGACTGAGAATAATCATTAATAGTGTAACCATGCAAGTCCAAGCTTATCCATTTCTGGCTTGAATTTTAGTCTCTGTGTGGTGAAAGCTATGCAGTCAAATAGCCAGGGAGGGGTGTTACATTTTACAATGCACTAGATGCAAACCTGGTCAACCCAAAGTATGTACCAACCCGAGCTGGTTGGTAGTAAGTTTGCGCCCAGCCTAAGACGTGTGATTGATTTGTCCATTTTGTAATTTGTCAAGTATCCCATAGGATGGCCAGGTCGCACTGTTTTGCGGCAAAATATGTTTGTTTTAAGTTTCAATTCTCTACACCATCCATCCAGGATAGTGGTTCAAATCCTGGCATATATTTCTGTGGGCGAGTATGGTATGTCCTGGATCATAGCCCCTAAACTAGGCCCCTTTTGCCTGCAACATCTGCTCTCATTACCAGATATTATCATAAACCTAAATGAGCTGGGCACTATAACATGGTAACTGGTAAGCCTGTTTTCAGGCATTGATGAAATTTATTAATAATAATAATGTATTCAATAACTCTGGTCTAGAATGACTCTTTTTTTTATTTCATTGAGAACAGAGATGATAGTGAATCTGAAAAATATATACAATATAGCAAGTTTTTTAGGCTGATGATGTAAAAGACAGCTCAATGCAGTGTCTATTGTTATCATTTCTGGTATAAATGCAGGAACAGGTTATAGAGTATTCCTGATAAATGGAACAATAATTTGTCAATCTTCCTATGATGGCAACATACATGTTTAGATGGATTACAACAGCTGAAGCTAATATACCAGAGTCTGGATTTTTAGACCCATCTGTGTATATATGTAGATGTCCAGAATAAAAATATCTGATCTCTCATTTGAGTTTCTAACTTTGCGAGATGCGGTATGTCAGATTTGATCATTTTGTTTTCATAGGGCACTTGTAGGAGGATCTTACAAAATAGCCGTGCTTTATGATCTCACTGACCAAAACCTTGACTTTCGCTCAATATTTGAGAATCTATTCCTGGCGCCCCAGTCTAAGGGGGCGAACCCCAGCCTCAAGTTCAAACAGGTAGGCAGGAGTAGAGGACAACGCACTAAGGGCCAGCTGGAGGCCTTAATTTTGGACAATATTCAGACCCTGTTTTGAATGACAATGAGGCATTTGATGAGACTCAAACTAATTAATCAGTCAAAGACACTACCTAATTACCTTTCTCTTTATGTCAGCTAACGGATATATTATTCCAATCAGGCAGTATAGGGGACGTTTTGGTCATATGGGGGGACGTTTTGGTCTGGGGACGTTTTGTTTTGGGGACGTTTTGGATTGCTTCGGACTTTAAATATTTTCGTAAAATTGTAGTTGATTCGGCGTATTATTTGCATATAGCCAATAAAACACTTGTTAACATCATACCACGATATGTTGCTTCGATACAGGC